>OU343221.1:17919674-18065741 GCA_910596185.1 Chrysanthemum makinoi | reverse complement strand
TTCAATGAATCCATCATCATTTACCACTCCATTTCTCATCCTCGTTTAACACTTTTGACAAAGCCTCATCCGTATGATCAAAAATTTTGCATATCTCACATCTAGAGGCTTCCATTCAGATTCAATATCGACTTTTTCCAAAGAATGACCTCGTACTCATCTGGGAATGGGATTGCAATAACAAGAGAGTCAAGAAGAGCAGATGAGATGATACCAACAAGTGCACGCTGCGATAAGAATTTGCCCCCACGATTTGAGACACATAGAACTAGTATAAGCATCGAAAGCATAATTGGCCTCCCAATCAGCGTGGTAATCAAACCCATTTTACTTCAGATAAGCAACAATTGCACGTTATGAATCTTAAACCAAGCGTAAGTAATCTCCTCCTTCGTAGCTTCAATTTGGAGTCCATATGTTCAAAATAATGGGGTTTAAACGGATCACCATGGACCGCTTTTCAAGAACCTTCTCCATACCTTCTTTCGAAAGCAAATTGAAAAAGAAAGAACCGTTGTTTAACATCACTCTCAAGACCAAACTTTGCCCAAGTGTTCTTCACGTAATTTCTACAATAGGGAATGCTAATCTCTTCCCTATAAAATACCCATAAAGAGTATTCGCAAAACGGTTGCTCACCTCCTCTACCTCAGCCAATGGTAATGTGATATTAGCTCCTGTGACACACTCATTGTTGCGCATCTCAGTTATCTTGACCGTATGCTTTGATGTACCAGACTTGAACATCGACGCATATGAAGAAGAAGTAGCCTTTCTGACGTTAGCTTGATCAATAGTTGCCTTATTATGATTTGTCGCCTCATCAGCACTAGCCACCTGTTTCGTATTAGTGTTGGTCTCGTGACCATTAACAGCACCTTGCATTATAAACAGAAACAACAAAAAGAAGCAAAAAAAACCCTAAACCTTCACAGCCAACGAAAAGCAAAAAACATGCAGCAACCAACAACGATTACGCAATAATGACAAAACCCTAAAAGGGTCTAATCACAACACAAAAGATGCTAATCGACCCTCATAAAGAAACAGATGAAGCAGTGAAAACCCTAAAAGCAAAATATAGCGAAACCCTAAAAAACTTATGAATGAAACTCTAGCTCAAATCATCCTGCGATCCAGTAAGAAACCTGTTAGAGAGAACAAATCAAATGATAAGCCTACAAAAACAAGAGTGTTAAAGGATGTTCGAATCAATGGGAGCAAGAATTAATGATCGGAATTGAGGGATGAGGGTTAGTCGCCATAATCGCCTAATTAAGAGAGAGTTTAGGTTTTTATTATTATTATTATCTATCTATACTAAACAAATTATACCATTGACTATTCAAGGAAAGAGTTGGTCAATGTTTTGAAACCCGGATCGATTTGGTTGAGTTAATCGGTTGAATCGGTTTTGATAAAAAAAATACGTAAAAAGAATTGAGTTTTTAAAAGCGGGTTAACCGGTTAGACTCGCCGGGTTTTAAGTGACCCGCCAACCACGAAAACCAACCGATTTTATTTCCCGAAAACCGGGTTGTCCCGTTGACCCGATTGAAAAAGTTAGTTTTTTTTTTTTTTTTAATAATAAGTCAGGTTGACCCGACGGTCGAACTGGTTGAACCGATAACCCAATAACTCGACAGGGTCGATTGAAAACCCGGTTTTCAAAACACTTAGGGTGTGTTTGTTTTTTTTAAAAAAAGTCTTACTAGGCCTCTTACTCTTACCAGTAAGAGGTGGACAGACGTTTTTCTTGTTTGTTTTTTCTTTTGAGTAAGCCCGTTAGACATATAACATCTTACTCAGTAAGAGGTGGGAGATTTGTCTTATCGCCTCTTACTCTTTTGTAAACTTTATATAATATATTTAATTGCTTATTAACTATGTTATATTTATGATAAAAAGTCTTGTTTCATATTTACATAAGTTATTTATTTTCGCATTGCGTTAGTTTAATAAACAAATTGCAAAAACGAGCACTTACAATCATTCACACAATTATACAAAAACAAACAACATTATTTCGTTCAGATTTAGACATTCTACCCACCTCTTACCAGTAAGATGTGGTAGTCAGATTGCACCCAAAACATCTTAATGAAACAAACACACCCTTAGTCGACATTAAAATCAGGTGTAAAAGTGTAAAAGGTCAAAGTTTTCTATCAATCTAAACATTTTGAGGAAAGTAAAGTATAAATATATGAATTAGAATAACCTACTTACCACATCATAAACAAATGTCACAAGTCAGCATAAAGAACTTAAGATATGACATCATTAAATTATAGAGATCTAAACAATTACAGCTTACAAGTTACTCATCCAGAAAGAAAATTGTACATGTCACACACATAGTGGATTAAATCAAGGGTTAAAAACTATAGAGCCACATTTGCATTTCCAACCTTCAGGCTCATAGTTGGTATATTGTGGGCCAAAATGGGCTGTAGGTACTTGAATTGGGCTACATGGGGCACACCCTTTACACTTGTGCTCACATCTTGGTGGTCTTGACCCAAGTCTACTTAGCACTTCTTCTTCCTTTACTCTACTACCAACTCCCTTTTTATAACAAAAATGAAATATCAATATGTTGTATATGTTATAATCATTAACATATATTGAAGTCATATTTCTATCTAGGGGGGTGTTTGTTTAAGCTTATATAGCGGGCTTGTGGCTTATTTGGTTTAGGCTCATGTTTTATAAGCTCACTTTTTGTGGCTTATTTTGAAACTTTTCGGCTTATATAAAGCTTATATAAAGTGATTTTTTCTAATATAAGCTACAAAAAGTAAGCTTATGAAACATAAGCCGAAAACCAAATAAGTCATTAGCCCGCTATGTAAGCTTAAACAAACACCCCCTTACTCACCATGTATATAGATAAATAGCTTAGCCAATTTTAAAAAAACTTAGCTAAAGGAAATGTGCCAAACACATTATAATCCTTTTAAATAGTTATAGTGTCATTTCTTCTATCATTTGTAACATAAATTTCAAATAAAATGATGAATATTGTTATATATTTTACTTGAATTACCTCTTGCATGGCAGAAGGAGACTGAGGAGATTGCAAAATCTGGCCTGTGAAAATGTTACAAATTAAGTTAGTAATGAACTAGTCTTGATTCTTTAAAGGCAAATGAAATTTATCACTATAACACATTGATCCTTCTTACAAATAAATCATCACATTACATATACAAAGTTTCTCAATTTGCTACAATCACTTGTTCATAAAACCTTTTCATATCATATAACTCTCTTATAACAACATGCATTACAATTTACAATAAGCAGAAGTATATTGAAAAAAAAAAAAAAAAAAAAAACCCTAACCTTGGTTAAGTGGAACATGTGAGTGTGAGAAATGCATATTTCTTGCACATACACAACTCATCATTACATGCCAAACAATTATAAACAACCAAGTTCTTTTCTCCATTTCAAAGATGAGATGGATATATGAGGTATTGAAGTATGTATTTGTATATATACACACACACATGCAAGTATATATGTGTCATTTTAGTAGAGAGATAAATATAGAAAACAAAGACATATGGGGTTGTCAAACTGATGTTTGACTGCAAAATTGCTTAGTTTTCTCTATGATATGACAAGACACATATACATTTATAGCTAGCTAGCTAGCTACACACACTTAGCACACAAATTTTTATTGAAAGTAGTGGCATTCTATTTGCATGAAATAGTGCAGGAGCAGCAAAATCTCAGTGAGATTTAAAAAGAGAATCTGGAAGTTGAGATGATGTGTTTGTACGGCAGCTTAATTCAAGGTCTATAAAACCAAAAAAAAATTACACGTTTGGTCCCTATGGTTTGCCCAATATAACAACTTTAGTCCCTAAGTCACTTTTATTACACCGCAAGTATCTAATTTTGAAACTATGCACGCTTTTGGTCCCTATTTTGGATGTATGTTAGTTAAGTCCGTTAAGTATTTTTGCGTTGTTAGTCCGTCAATAATTTTGCACCGTTAGTCCTTAAAGTTATTTGCATAAATCGTCCTTGTGGAAACAACCCACGCGGTCACCACCTGAGTGGTGCCACGTGGCATTGGGTCCGGTCAAACAGTCGGGTCGGGTCGGTCAATGAGTGAGTCGGGTCAGGGTCGGGTCGTCACGTGGACCAATGAGGTGGTGCCACGTGGCATTGGTATAATATACCAACAATTTGTCAAGTGTGGGATTCGAACCCGGGCCACTTGGGTGGGAAGCCAAGCCTTACCCAACTGGGCTAAGCATAGCTTCAATAATATTTCCCTAAATCAAATACATAACCCTTCCTAAAAGCCCAATCCAATAATATTAAAAGGTTCAATTTTATTTTTGGCCTATCAATTTAAGGTTATATGGAATGTAAAAATAAATAAATATACCGTCGGACTCGTTTTCGTGTTTTTCCACGGTAAGCTCGGGAATTTTCGACTTAGTTTGAACCTCGAAAATGCGAAAATCACTATTTTTCTTTGTTTTGCATTTTCCGAGGTCCAAACCAAATCGAAAAAATTATCCGAGCATACCGTCGGACTCGTTTTTCGTGCTCTTCCAATGGTAAGCTCGGGAATTTTTCGACTTAGTTTGAACCTCAAAATGCAAATCACCATTTTTCTTTGTTTTGCATTTTTCGAGGTCCAAACCAAATCAAAAATTCACCCGAGCATACCTTCTGACGTGCTTTTTCCAATGGTATGCTCGAGGAATTTTTTCGACTTCAAACGAACCTCGAAAAATGCGAAAATAATCATTTTTCTTTGTTTTCGCGATTTTCGAGGTTCATTTGAAGTCGAAAATTTAACATACCATTAGAAAGAGAACGAAAAACGAAGTCCGACGGTATGCTCGGTGAATTTTTCGACTTGGTTTGGACCTCGAAAAATGCAAAAACAAAGAAAAAATGGTGATTTTCGCATTTTCGAGGTTCAAACTAAGTCGACAAAATTCCCGAGCTACCATTGGAAAGAGCACGAAAAGAGTCCGAATATGCTCGATAATTTTTTCGATTTGGTTTGGACCTCGAAAATGCAAAACAAAGAAAAAATGGTGATTTTCGCATTTTCGAGGTTCAAACTAAGTCGAAAAATTCGAAGCTTACCGTTGGAAAGAGCACGAAAAACGAGTCCGACGGTATATTTATTTATTTACATTCCATATAACCCTTAAATTGATAGGCCAAAAATAAAATTGAACCTTTTAATATTATTGGACGGGCTTTAACTTTTAAGGTTATGTATTTGATTTAGGGAAATATTATTGAAGCTATGCTTAGCCCGCTTGGGTAAGGTTGGCTTCCCACCCAAGCGCCCGGTTCAATCCCACACTTGACAAATTGTTGGTATATTATACCAATGCCACCGACCACCTCATCGTCCACGCATGCACCGACCGTAATTCACCGACCCATTGACCGACCCGACCGACCCGTTGACCGACTCGAGCCAATGCCACGCGGCACCACTCAGTGGTGACACGTGGCGCTGACTAACCAAGGACGATTTATGCAAATAACTTTAAGGACTAACTGCAAAATTATTGACGAAGGACTAACAACCAAAATACTTAACGGACTTAACTAACCATCCAAAATAGGGAAAAGCGTATAGTTTCAAAATTAGATACTTGCGGTGTAATAAAAGTGACTTAGGGACTAAAGTTGTTATATTGGGCAAACCATAGGGACCAAACGTGTAATTTTTTCTAAAACCAAAGCATGTTTAGGTGATGATCCATGTACAGTGAATTAACTCCAACATATCAAGCCAAACAACTTTAATACTTGCATGTTTTTAATCAAAGAGAACGAGCGGGGGAACCCGCACGTTGCTGCGGGGATGTTGTGTTTAATCTAAGTCGAAACAAAAATATTGTATTTTTTATTTTTATTTTTTTGTTATTAAAGACGAAATTTGCAAAAGGTCGATAATTGGACTAACTAAGACGCATTTGAAGCTAACCGAGGGACTAAAAGCGAATTGCGTATGAACAAAGTGTACGCACTATTCCCAACTATGTTGTAGCAAACACCGCTAAAATGCCCGTGATAGCAATGATATTTTCCTTTAGTCCCTCAAATTGACTGTTGCAACGTGAGAAAAAGTTAACATTAGGGGTCGTTTGTGTTTAATATTTGCCAGAACAACCCCTCGGTTATCTGTACGCTACAATTTACGCCACGGCCGTAGATAACAACCGTTAAGGACTAACTTTGCAATGACCAATAATCTCAGGGGCTAAAATGAGGCTAACATGAAATTTGTGTGTGCACTGTTGCTACAGTACCCCAAGATGCTTTTTAGTATATATATATATAATTATGAATTTCACACTTAACAATTAACTAGATGTGACAAATTTACATGTCTATCTTGAATTACAAGTCTAGAAATGTTTTCTTCAAAATGTTTAAATTGACGGAGAAACCCTAACTTCGTGCATTTTTTAGTGTCGATGTACTTTTTTCAAAAGACCGGCCTTAAGCAATATCTAGTTTAATGCAAACCGAAAGTAGTTGGATTAAACCCATGACTTATTTCTTCAAAGGACCTTTTTTTCCCGACCTAACAAAAATATTTACGTTAGGGGTATAGTAGCCCGAAAGCTGGCTCCTGTGTTGACGCATGTGGAGTTTGAGACCTTTTAACAAATCTTGAAATGTTTTAAGACTTTTAACATCTCATCTCTTAGAGCAGGAGGTACGGTGGTGCCAAACATGACGCCAAATACAACAGCCCAAGGAGAAGAATGGCTCACAGTATCACAAGTCGTGCCAAAGCCTCTTGGCTGTTAAATAACAACCGACGTTTTTTTTTTGGTTAGATTTGTGTATTTAGTGAGGTGTGGGTGGACCCAACGGTACCACTTTTGCTATGACACCTCATTTATATGAAGGATGGTTTTTTTGTTGCCGTTGAAAATCGCGTGCCATAAGTATTTTCAATGACATGGCGGCACTTTTTGCCAGTGTCACAAAGCTTTTGGCTTGACGATACCCAATGCTCTTATCATTTTTTGATAGATAATATACTCCAAACTTGACCTAAAACCAAGTGTCAACATTCTGATGGCTGCAGACAGGAACCCATTTATTTTACAACCCATCAAGATGATGCCAAGTGGTTTTAGGTCTAAATTTAAGTCCAAGTATCATTTCTGTTTTTCTTTTCTTCACTATTAAAAGTTTCTCATTAATCAAATACGTGCACAGCAATCAAAAACATGATAAAGCCACGTACAATTTAACAATAAAATAATAAGTGATAGATGATTTCATATCGATGATAGTCTCAAAACATAACACATAAATTCAAGAGCCATGAATTCAGACTTTACACTCAGAAACAAGATAATGCATGTGAAATATATACATAGACACGTACTATGATGAATGAATATGTGTGTTAAAACATTATCAAATTGAACTTTGTATATATATTTGTAAATCTTAAAAGTCATTTTTTTTTTTTTTTTGCAAAAGGTGAATCATTATATTAATATCAACACAACAATTTACAATACAATTCAGAAACTCTACTGAATTGGTTATCCAGAGAAATACAATCAAAATATACTGATTTATGATTATATCTGATATCAGACTACAAATGAGGCTTGCCATCCAATATCTGACATTAGAATCCAACTCTGCTCATCACAGAGAACTTCCCCATAGAGCCTTTAGCTGCACTTTAACGAAAACCATGTCAGCTTGACCCTTGATTCACCTATAAGATGCACCTAGCATCTAGCTACATTTCCACATCACCTCCCTATTTAACCACTCTACCAGCATCCACAGTGGATAAAACAGGAAAGGAGTGTGGCATAAATCTTTAACACGTAAACCTACGATGCATAATAGTAAATAATTACACTTATCAAATCGTGACCTTTGATGTAATGCATGTATTTTTTTAAACACAAAGCGTGTACAATAACAAAAAAACCCAATTCTGCTGAAGTAGGGTAAAATACAAAGCGTGTATTTTTTTCAAAATTAATAGAATGCGTGTTTTTTAAAATTTGCCAAGTTTAAAATTAATTAAGAAAATACATAATTTAAGTGATTAAGTTTTTGAAAAGTTGTCATATTTAAAAGGTACTAAAAAGTAATTTAGACAAATTATATTAATTTAAGTTTTAAGATTCAAGATTTTATAAAAATACATAAACTCTTTATAAATAGTAGAGATATTAGAAGTGTAGTAGTATCTGAAAACAAAAATTAAATTAAAAAATAACAAGTTTTAAAAACCATTTTAGAAAATGAGTTTTGTTGTATAGTTTTGTTCCATTCCATGAGGAAATGACAAAAGTTACCTCTTTTGGTAACTGAAGTTCTCAAATAAAACAGATCTAATTTCATTCTCACTTCAACTCTTGTGTTTTCATATGAGTAATTCATAGTAATAAATCTTTTCATTAAATCTTTACATTAGTTCATACAAAACACTAGTTAATTTTACATTAGAGCATGTGCAACGGAGAAAATGAAGCTTAGGAAGGCTCGGGGTTATTTGACTTCTCTATTGCGCGCATGTAGTGGCGGGCTTGTGGTCGATAAGCTCGGCCTTACGAAGCCAAGCAAGAAACTTTAATTCTTATATTTTTATTTAAAACTTGGTTAGCGATAAGAGCACGAGGTACAGTCGTGTGAGTGAGGCGCTAATCCGATTTGGCACGACGCTAAACCGGTGCTACTGCACCCAGCGACGGAACCAGGAGGGTCACGCATGGTTCTGCGACACCAATGGATTTTTTGATGTAATGTTTATTTTTGATAAAACTCTCGACTTTTCTTAAATGCATCTTAAATACATCTGATATATCGAAATGTGTTTCTAGTGTTATTTAGTTAGTATACTTACAAATAAAAAGTAAAGTTAAAATTTACTAATTTAGTAAAAGACCAATGTGGCAATGTAAATTAAAGCCTAAAAAACTTGTGTACACCCGGTAATATTTGGTTTTGATAATGTCCGTGTCTGCACCGCCTACCACCGGCACCAAAGAGATCATGAGAAATTTGGGTTGCGCCAAAGTGGAGAAAAACGGTATCTTTTGTTTGTTTGTTTGTTTTTAATTGGTTTTTTGTGTTTTAATTAGGTATGGTGGGTCTTAATAGTGAGGTTTTACACTAAGGAAGGTGTTTTTCGACGTATGAGTGAAAAGTAAATGAAAAAGAAAATGGTGAGGTAACGCATAGATGACACTTTTTAGCTTGCACTATGATGATTAAAAATAAAAGTTATTAAGAAAGGGTTGTGTTACGCAGGCACCCCATAGACTATGGGGCTCATGCAGTACTTTTGTTTTCTCTCTCCCAACACGCCACGGTCCTCTCACATGCACAGTATACAATTTTATTTTATTTTATTTTTATTTTTTATTTATTTTTTTATTTTTTTTAATAATTGTGTAGTGTTTAGGTATATGTATAGTGTATTTATTTGTGTAGTGTTTTTATATATATGTTTTAATTGTGTAGTTTTATATGGTATTTATTTTACGTTACTTTTATAAACTTTTTTATAAACTTTTTATAAAGTTTTTATAAATATTTTATAAACTTTTATAAATTTTATAAATTTTTATAAACTTTTTTTATAAAAAATTTATAAAAAAGGTTTATAAAAAATTTATAAAAAAAGTTTATAAAAAAAATTTTATAAAAAGTTTATAAAAAAAATTTATAATAAAAGTTTATAAAAAATTTATAAAAAAAAGTTTATAAAAAGTAACGTAAAAAAAGTTTATAAAATATTTTATTGTTATTGTTTAATTAAATGAAAACAATACACAAATAAATACTCTACATATAAAAAAACTACACAAATAAATACACTACATATAAAAACACTACACAAATTAAATATACCACACAAATAAATACACTATACATATAAAAACACTACACAAATTAAATATACCACACAAAATAAACATTACACAATTAAAAAAAAAAAAAAAAAAAAGTACTGCGCAGCGTACGGACGGGGCCCCATAGCCTATGGGCTTTTTGACATTTCCATCGTCCACCCCACAGGAATAGCTCCAAGAACTCTCCCGCCTAGTGGGGCACCATTAGAGCCGAGACTTTCTGACTTCGAGCTCTTATCCACAAAGTCTCTACAGTGAGGCCATAGGTTTTGCGGAGGTAGATACCTATCTGAAAGCAAAGTGCCAGGGATGGGATTCGAACCCGAGTCTATTGACTCAAGACCAAAGCCCCACCCACCGGACCAATGCCCCAGTTGTACACTTTGGCTTGCACTATGATGATTAAAAGTAAAAGTTATTAAGAAAATATGATGAAGCGGATGATCTTAGAGCCTAGAAAACACAACTTAATTTAGTCATCAAAACAAAAAATTAACATCTTAATGTCAAGAACCTATCACTTAGGTGTGTGTATTATGATTGATTGATTGAAACCAAGGTTTTCACACTATGGTATTCATAAGTCATTACTATTTGAATAGATCACATGCATATGGTTGCAAGCCTATCACTTCTGTTTAAGCACACCAAATTTGAATGGTAAAAAATATTTATAAAAAAAAAAAAAACACTTTCATTTATACTAAGTGTATAGGAATACTGACTCCTACGCCTTTGACGCCCATTATCCACCCCATAAGGAATAGCTTCGGGCAACTCTTCTGGCCTAGTGGGACACCAATTGAAGTGAACCGAAGTACCAGCTTTTGATAGTAAAAAACTTTTGATTGTTTTACCGATTGTGTAGTAACCATGAAATTTCCTTGACTAGAAACTGTAACACCAAGGCCGGATGTAACAATGACCACCACTACGCGTTGTCATCTGTTGTATCATCACCGTCACACGTCATCCTTGCTACAGTTCCTCTTGCTTCACGTGTGCGAGGCATAAAATTATTATTCGTGTTGTGAGGTATTTGTAAGTTCAAGTGAGGTATGTTTGTATTTAAACGAGGTATAAATAAAGTTAAAAAAGTGTTAATCATTACAAGGGTAAAGGTGATGGAAAGATGGTAAGAAGAGGATGTAAGAAGAGGATGACGCGACGCTGCATGAAGGTGGTGATGACCACCACTTCACTAAGCATGTTACCCGGCACAACTTTAAAAAGAAAAAAACGTTTCTTAGTGGCACGACAAGTGACTTGATCCATCTCATATCGTGACGACAAATGTGCTTTTACAACAACTAGAAATCGTCAACATTATCGCCACAATGTCACCACACAAAAGAAGCTAGATTGTGATCAAGATATATAGATCAACAAAACAAACATAAGTAGGGCTGAGCAAACCACCCGAACTGACGGGACCGAACCAATCACATTCGGTCCGATCCTAGGTCTCGGTTTTTGGGCTAATTCGGTCTCGGTCCTGGTCAGTCCGGACCACAAACCGACTATTTTGCTTTGTTGGACCGGACCGACCACATCCGGTCCGGTTCTCGGTCTCGGCTTTTAGGCTAATTCGGTCTCGGTTGGTCTGGTCCGGGACCGATGCTCAGCCCTAAAAATTAGTCACTAATTCATGTATAACTAGTAATTTTGACTTAGTTTGCAATACATTCTGCAGAAAAAAGTATTCAGTGGTTAGTTGTACTTGTGCAGTAATTAAAGGCTGTAAATATTGTACTTATGATGGTAAGATTGATTAGCACAATGAGAACCAAATCTTGTTACCATCACTTTTCACTGCAGTGATCCTATAATCATTAGGCCTAACTAGATTTTTTTTAATTAAGAAAAAACATTTTTTAAAGACTTTACTATGTACTTGATCAAAACTTTTAGAACCCTGCATTTGTAGCATAGCTTTGCCTGGCTCATCTGCAAAAGAGATGATAGTAAAAGTTAACTTTTTGAAATATAATATGATGTGAGGTAACTTACAATTCAGTTATATATGAACCGAAACCAGTCTGCGGTCAGTCTATTTACATAAAACTAGATTATAAACCATAACCGAGTCGCTCATTGGACCTAGTTAAAATAAAAGCACTAACGGCCCAGGAATCGAACCTCTGGCAATCTTTGAGCGTTACACCAGAAAAGTGACACGAACGTAATAAGCCCATTGGGAAGAAAACGAAAAATGGGATTCTTGAGAATGTTATGCCCGTAGCTATAAATTTCAATGGTCAAAGTTTTCATATCTTTTGAGTCAAAGATCCGGGCTTGATTGTCTTTACACCAGAGTCAAACTTGGACGCAAAAGCTAAAGTTGACTGAAGCGATTTTTGTGATGTACTTGACATGAATGACATCATAGGTAACGGCTTCTGAGAAAAACTCGGTCTATCTGTTGGAAGGTCAGCTTTGACACCAGTGACCACATTAACCGCTGGATCAGACTTTGAAGCCTCGCCCTCTAACTTACCTAACGGAGATTTCCCGATTCCATTGCTAATCTTGAAAGAAAATCCGCCATTTGACTTGTCCAAATCAGGTTTTTTACCAAATGAAAGAAAGTTGATTCCACGCGGAACTACCGGAGGCGTTTTAGTAATTTCTTTGGGATCCTGAGTTACACTGGATGTTTTGGTAGTTTCCTTAACCTCGGAATCTACATTGGGAGACGAGCGGGATTCTAACGGTGACCTTTTTTGAGAAAGAAAGCTTATGCCTTTTGGTGGTCGAGTGAATACTTTTGGTGTAATATCTACAGGATTCCGTTCGGTGTTACTAGCAACAGATTTGGGTGTGGAACAAGGTTTTGCGTCTACCCTTTTAGAACCAGAATTAGGAGATTCTTGGTCAGGCATTGAATCATTTACAGCATCGTGAGAAAACAGACATCTTGAACCGCGGTCGCATTCCCCTGTTGCCAGAAGCTTATTGCAGGGATACTTAGAGAGTTGATGATCATATGGACAGTCATCACCTTTCATACAAGCGTGACGGGCAAAATGACCACACGGCTGCACCACCAAGAAACATCAATCACATTCACAACAAGCTATATGCGATAAATAACTTAATGCTACATTTTCTACATACCTTGGATTTAGTCAAAGGGATCGTATCATGAGAAAATTTACACTTCTCGCCCTGTCATAAATGAATATATATAAGCAACACAGTAATAGTAATAAATCGGAAAGCCGGAAGGAAGGTGGAAAAAACACATAAAAAAGTAGAGACAACCTCATGGCATTTTCCATGCATATAATGACGGCAAATTGAAATTTTCTTCTCTTTTACTATCAATTGAAGTTTTGGCCTAATGACTCCAAGCTCTTTTCTCTTTTCTGCTCGCTTAATTCTGTCCTTCCTCTGAAACGGTTAATTGTGGTAAATGTTTTAATTGCAAGTTCATGGAAATAAATGCATAGAATAAGATATACACTTGATTTATAAAAGTAGGTTAGCAATTAAGACAGATAGCAGATGGGTGCAAAATATGTGTACATGCCTGATGCCATGCCTTGTTGTTTCCTAATTTGTAAGCGTCAATTTAAACGATTTTGGTTGTTCACTTTTTTCTTACTTGATTCATGATAATATATAGCAGGTATATTCGTTAAGCCATCTACGTGAATTATTTAATTGCAAACCTAATTGTCGTATATTAATTATGTGATCAATGTTACTTTTTCTACTTTTTGCAGTATCATTTTTTCAATCACCTATAAAAAATTGGTACGGGGAAACCCCACCTGAGCCACCTAGGGTGACCTGACACGTAAACCTTGGACTCCACATACCACCCCGCAAAACCAAACTATGAAGTCTGGTAAATTACCAGCCTTCCACCATTGTGAATTATATAGCTGGGGCGGGTGGCCCCAAGGAATTTGCAGCTAATGTAATTGAACTTGAGACCTCTTACTGGGACTCTCAAGCCCTTACCACTAGGCCGCCCACCCCTTGGGGTTTGAAATCACCAATATGGATACAACATATGTGCATCCATTACGTTCATTTGTAAATAACAAAGCAACAAATTTCATCAAAGTAAATAAAAGTAACCTTTTTCTTTGCTCTGCTTTCCTGTGTCACAACCCGCTTCTTTCTCTTCTGATTAGCGGCATCCTGTTGCAAAGAAATAATACCAGTTACCAAGCCGATTATAGCCAATTGAAAATAAGAATATCTATCCGTGACGGTGACAATTCAAGTAATTATGAGAAATCTTATGAATAAAATAAGCACATTGCTACGAAATCTTCTCTTTGTATATATATGTGAGCCAGTTAAAGGATAATGACACGCTGAACTGACTGCAATCAGCCTTTTAGAGGTGCTCTTAAAAAGAGCCTGCGATTATCTAAGTAATGGAATCTTTGATGAGAGTGTGGTCTTTTTTAAGTCTTACGATGCAACTAAAGGTGCCAATTTTGACCCGTATATAAATGGTCAAAACATCCTAAATAGCTTAAAGGATAATGGCACGCTGAACTGACTGTGATAAGCCTTCCAAACATCTACAAAAGGTCAGATGGCTGACTAAGAAACCTAGCTAAAAATGATACGGGTCAAAACTTGCCCAGTGTAGTTTTATTGAAAGAGCTAGATTGTCACTTTCATGTTATTTTATGATCATGTGTAATGCATAAGCCATTTAACAAATTTGAAAAAAAAAAGAAATGAAAAGAGTGTTGGTGGGTCAACCTAGCCTAGATCATATTCAAAAGGTACCCGTGTTGGGCAAATTAGATGAGCACCTTTCACCCAACTCATTTTGACGCATTTCTCAACCCGCCCATTTTGCCTAGTTGTAATAGTGGATAAAGTAGCTTACTCAAACTCAGTCGCATAATCACTCAAGTAGAAGGTCTATAAAATGGGGTGCTTAAAAAATAAAAGAATGGTACCTGGTTCATCGCAGCATCAACTACTTCTTGAGAGGCGTCCCCATGGTGTTTCCCACCCGAATTTGAATTTTGAGGGGCGGTTGTTAGATCAACAAGCTTCTTCGCCTTTTTGTTTACTCTTTCTTCTTCAGTAGAAGATCCCTGCCTCTGTTACAGGAAAAGCAAAGGTCAGTGTTTTCAAAAGTCAATCACTCAATACGATGGAGGTTGTGCAATCCGTAACTCAATCTGCTGACTATGGTATTACGTTTTAACAGCCCATGTTTTTTTTCTGATTTGTTACAAATTTACCGATTTTAATCATCATATTTGACACACTACTTAATAGTAGAAAATTTTAAGCATCGGGTGTTGCAGGACAAGGCAACCAGACCTGTAGAATAAAAAGGTGCTTGTTTGACCCATTATCCAACCTGCCCATTTGGCCACCTCTTTGTAATACGGCAAAACTAAACTTTACAGTGAAAAACTTAAGTAAAATTGTTGAAAGAATCCAAACCTTCACTGGGTTTACAAGATCCTGATTCCTTGTTTTACTGTTTCTTAAGTTGTTTTCAAACGACACCAAACGTCCAGAGCGTCGCAGTGATGAGTCAGAACCTGTCGCAGCAGTCCCTTGCTTTGCAGGCTCTCGGGAATTTCCATGAAAAGCTAGTTCAGAATAATCCACCAAATTTCTTGTATTCTTATTTACTATTCCCGTCATATCTTTACCAACATCTTCAACTGCAACTGTGGATAAGAGAATCAAATTATTGTCGTTTTCAAGTTGTGATTCAATGCCTATAAAATCTTCAGGCGTGAAATCCATGAAGTCTCCCGATATTTCTCCTTCCTCGACATTTTTATCTGTGAGTAAAGGAGGGGGAGAACTCATCATTAAGTCCATCAAATTATCCTGGTCATTTACATCGACGGAGACCAAAGGATCGGCATTCACATTGTGACAAAGGTCAGTTGTTTCTCCTACAGTGTTATGATCAAGTTCAGCGAATTCCGGTTGTGTATTAAATAAACATTCTTCTTGGGTATCTGGAACCACTCGGGTTTCATCCATAGATGTATCTTCTTGACATAGCGAATCATTAGGCAAGATATCAGTGCAATCCAAGGGAACATCATCTTTTGTGATAGGTCCTATATCAGTGTCGCCTCCATCTACATGATAAATAAATAAGGTCAAAATAAAAAAATAAAAAAATATAGCTTTCCAATGATCACACTTGACAGTGGCAGAAAAGCGGGATCCTTTAACAAAGTAATGATCAGGGGGATTCTTAAACAAAATATAGCTTTTCAAGAATCACGATAGTAAAGAAATTAACGAAAAAGTTGCAGACTCTGTACCAACAACAACATAATTTCTTGCATAATCATCTATATGGTACATGATTCTATAAATGGACAGTTAAAGACCTAGAAGGAAAAACAGTGATGTCTATCAAGTGTTGTGCAGCATTGTTCGACGTCATAATCCGCCGCAGAGCCGACAAGTCAACAATTACTTATAATTCAATTATCCTAAATTACTTAAATGATGAGTGTTGTAAAACAAGTATTACAAGAACGAGCGATTACTTACTAAAAGGATTAACCAATTAAACGCCGATTACTCACTACAAGGTCAAAACTTGGGGTTAACTCAGCCTAAGGGGTTGTTTGTTTAAGCTTATATGTGGGCTTATGAGCTTATTTGGTTTCGGCTTATTTCATAAGCCTCGATTTCCCAGCTTATTTTGAGACTTATGGCCTTATACAAGTTTACCAAAAAGTAAATAAGCTAATAAGCCACATATAAGCTTAAACAAACGCCCCCTAAACTCAGTTTGTAGTATTTGAACAATTGAGTTATTGTTTCTAAACATATTTCTATGGTCTTAGTAGCTTATAAGTTTTCGGATTATATTTCATAAGCTCATTTTTTATGGCTTATTTTGAACCCTTTACACTTATATCACAAAAAGTGAGCTTATGAAACATAAGCCGAAAACCACATAAGCCATAAGCCCGCTATACAAGCTTAAACAAACACCCCCTTTATGTTTATAAACATATTTCTATGGTCCTATCAACATGTCATATACTCCCTGCCTAGGCTGATAACATAATAAGGGGGTGTTTGTTTCGGCTTATATGGCGGGCTTTTGTCTTATTTGGTTTTCGGCTTATGTTTCATAAGCTCACTTTTTGTGGCTTATTTTGAAACCTTTCGGCTTATTATATAAGCTTATCGAAGCCGAAATGTTTCAAAATAAGCCACAAAAAGTGAGCTTAGGAAACATAAGCCGAAAACCAAATAAGCCATAAGCCGGCTATATAAGTCCAAATAAACACCCCCGAAACATATTTCTATCCAAATGTCAAATACTCCCAGCCTAGGCCGATAACTAGCTACAAGGTAGTCGACCGCCCAACTAGTGCCTAGGCTGATAACATAAGGTGTTTGTTTCGACTTATACGGCGGGCTTATGGCTTATTTGTATTCGGCTTATGTTGCATAAGCTCACTTTTTGTGGCTTATTTGAAACCTTTCGGCTTATTATATAAGCTTATCATGTCATGATAAGCTTATCGAAGCCGAAATGTTTCAAAATAAGCCACAAAAAGCGAGCTTATGAAACATAAGCCGGAAACCAAATAAGCCATAAGCGCGCTATATAAGGCGAAACAAACACTCCCTAAACTTATATAAGCCCACAAGTCTCAAAACAAGCTTAAACAAACACCCCCCTAAACCCTTCCTTAAACCCTAAACCCTCAAAAAAGAACAAAACCCATTATAGATAAACACCTAAAAGATAAAACCCTTGAACCATTTATCATAAAAATAAAGATTAAAAAATTTATAAAAAAATATATATATAATTGTGTATATATGTACCTGAAACTTGATGGTTATAACAAACAGAGAGAATATGGAAAAGGGTATCTGCAGTTTTGCTCCGGAGAGGCTTTTTCCGGCGAATCATCGGAATCTGAGTTAGGGTTCCGGTGACTGGCACAGTCATAATATATAAAAATAAAAATTGAGTTTTGGTTACTTACTTTAATATTTGTGCAATTTCTTACCTTTTGTGTTTTGGGACTTTAACGCTCAGTTCTCGAGTTGTAAAAGAAGAGGAAAGTAAAGGAAACGGAAAGTTTTTTGTGTTCTTGAAGCTTATTTGTGGGCGGATAAGCTTAGGGCCGAGCATGATAGACCGCGTATCGGATTGGACTGACGGATCGAACTGAACCGAACATACTTTAGTTCAATTATCGATTCATTCTTTTTCTCATATTCGATCTTATGTAAAACCGGTCATTGTGTTTTGTTAGACTGGACCGGACCGATGAATCGAATCAAACTAGACCGACCTGAACATAGATCGAATATTTTGGTCCGGTTCTCAGTCTGGTGTTTTGGACCAGATCGGTTTTCGGTCCGGTCCGATCTTGTTTCTGGACCGAGATCAACCCTACATGAGCTTATATGATTTATGTTTATATGTTATAAGCTCAAAATTTACCACTTATTTTGAGATTTATGAGCTTAGTATTTCATAGTAACCATACGTAAGTCTCAAATAAGCTTGAAAAAGTGAGCTTATGAAAAATAAGCCGGAATCATATAAGCTCCAGAGCCCACAAATAAACTTAAACAAACACCTATAAGTTGGAAGTGCAAGGTTTGTTTGCCAACAACAGTTGTTTAATGGTAGAAATGAGCACTAATTGTTTCTTTCTATAAAAATGTTTGGTAATATAGCCACAGTTGTAAACATAATATGCAAAACGACGTAAAAAGAATATACATATTTAAATAGAAACTTTTTAAATAAATATTAAAGCATTTTTTGAGGGTATGCTTGTAATTTTGTATCCTCATAGCTCTAATTATTTTTTAAATGCTTTTCATGTTGCGTTGAGAACAAAACATTATGAAAAAAGATAAAGCTAGTTACTGCTTTTCAAGCGAGTATTAAAATCGCAACTCTCACCACTTCTAAAAGCTATATGCCAAACACACCCTCTAAAAAAAAAGCATATGTGTGCACTCTAAATAAGACATATATTTTCTTTTATATCCAAAAAGTGCATTAAAAATCATTAATTAAACCATTTACGAAGTACTTACTATATATAAAGAAACTAGCTAAAAGACTCGTGAAATTCACGGGTATTAAAAAAAAAAAAAAAAAAAAACTACATAATGTTAATATCTTATGTAATAAGATGGTGGAATGAAACCTATAAGCATATCATGTTTAATTTTCTCCGTTCAAAAAAAATAAACATATCATGTTTGATAGGTTAAATGTCGAGAAATCAAGCATACAGACAATCCAAAAATTGTCAAATAAGTTAAAATGAGCATAAAATCATATATAAACATATTGTAGTTTATGATAAAATATGCAATTAAGGTTGAATTTCTACAAACACGTACATCTGCAAGACCACGATGACGCTTGCATCTAATTGATGCTTGAAACCTGACACCAAAACAATTTTCAGTGTGGCTCGAATTTTATTCATCTGATGAGAATAGTAAAACAGTAAAATTGATGCTTGCATTTCATACACATGTATAGCTTTATCTAACTTAACATTAAATTACGTGGGTACATTAAGCAATAGAACAAAAAAAATCTTACTAAATAACACAATTTTAGGTAGAAAACCTTGTTTGCAAGTGATAATATACATAACAATCTAACCAATTGATGTATTACAGTAAAATAACAAAAGGTTAAATAGTTACGTGTTGTATGTCTCTTGTTGTTCATTTCTTGTGTAGTTAGAACTCAAAATGTGATAGAACAACCTATCAATAATTTGAGCAATCCTTTTTAGTGCATGACCAATTCAAGCTGTAGAATCAAATGGGACATATGTAAATCATAGTTGAGAACCCTATAAAAAGATAGATTAATCAAATGAAAATTTAGATTAAGATTTTTGAATATATTTTGTTTACTTTTGATAATAGATTTTGTAAAATTTGATATTTCTTAACAATAAATTATGTGGATACATTTAGTAATAAAAAAAATCGTAATAAAAAACACAATTTTGGGTAAAAAAAAGTTATTTGCAATTGATAATATACTGAACAATCTAACCAATTATTTGCATAACAGTAAAATAACAAAAACTTAAATAATTACATGTTGTATGTCTTTAGTTTTCATTTCTTGTATAGTTGGAACCCAAAGTGTGATAAACCAACTTGTCGATAATTTGAGCAGTCTTTTTAAGTGCATGTCCAATTCAAGCTGTAGAATCAAACGGAACACATGTTAATCATAGTTGATGAAAACGTAGATTGATCAAATGAAAATTTTGATCGAGATTTTTGAATATATTTTCTTTACCTTTAATCACATAATTTGTATAATTTAATATTTACCGTTCATTACGAATGTTAACAGTAAAACATTGTTTAAAGGGGTTTTAAACCTTTAAATGTCTTTTAGTTTATATCGACAACTGTTAAAAGTAATATATTGTAAAAAAGGTAAAATATATTTAAAAGCTAACACTGCCACCAAACCAAAATGCGTTAGCTTCCTAAAGTTTATACTCATTCTGGGTACTGTGGCGTGAGAGCTTCGCCAGTTCGATGTGGATTGTGCTTTGGCATCACCAGTACCAAGCCAAAACACCAATTCAATGTTAATTAATGGCAAGAACATGATAATTAAGTGAAATATATACTAATTCATGAAGATACTTTCCCTAACACCAATTTATTTTCGCAATGATAAAAAAAATGTTCATAATTTAACTAAACACAAAAAAGTTACATAGAGACGTACTTAATGTTAAAAGCTTGCCATCTTTTTCAAAGTTATAGAATTCTTTAAGCTCAATTACTTGTCTGATGAAATCTAACATAGACAATATAACTTTGAGATAAAATTACTTGAATTTTCTTTGAAAGGCTTGAAAACTAATCCATGGAACACTTAAGTCTATCGTTGGTTTTGAGTTAAAACTGAGCCACATGAAATTTCAACAATGCGACGCTACGGTTCAAGTTTTTCAAGATTGAATGGTTGCAGAATGACGACAACGCCTCATTTAGTTGACGTTTGAAACCCGACACAAAACCTACCCTTAACGATGCATGTATCTTATTGGTCCGAATAGAACAAAATTACGATTAGGTAAGATAGGTTTTCATAAAGACTCAGTATGATGTTGTCTTTCAGCTCTGAGATCCGTTATGAAACAATCGTCAACAAACTTGGTCATTATAAGATAAAAAAAATAGACAAAAGAACAATTGTTTATCATATTTTCTTCAACGAATGTGTAAACTACTTATAAAGTGAATCTACATTCTTGAAATTTTAAATCTTAAAAACTTACATCAATATAATTTATCTAAATTATTTGTGAGTATCTCTTAATATATCTTAAGCTTGTTAGTTTTAAACTTAGCAACTTTTCAAAAAGAGTAAACTCCAAAATACATCCCTGTGGTTTACCCCGTTTCGCACGATACATCCCTCACCCAAAAGTTTAGACAGATACATCACCCCGTTAGTAAACGTTAGCCTATATACATCCACAAGGACGAACGACGCAAAATTTGTGTCGTTAACTTGGACACGTGGCAGTTAAGTAAGGGTAATTTGGTCATTTTATGTCCCAGCTACTTCAATCTTTTAATACTTTCAGTCATAAACACAATCAAAAACAAAAATCCCAAATCAGAATCACACATCAAAAACCCAAATTCAAAACACCAATCAAAAAAACAAATCAAAAACACATTTCCAATGAACGAACAAGATCCAGTGATTGCAATGGTGGTTTCTGAATGGCGTATTCGTGAATATGCTGATCCAGTGAACGAACAAGAAGCATATCGTAAGTTTTCATCTTTGTAACTCTAATTGTAATAACATTGTAGGTAATTTTTATTGATTGAAACCCTAATTTTTTGAATGTAGTTTGCTCATTGTAGGTAATTTTCCAAACATGTTCTCATTCAAGATACATCATGGTGGATTCTTTACTGAAACTCCAAGTAGAAAGTACATACAAGGGACTCATAATTATATAGATTTTATAGATGTTGACCTGTTTTCAGTTATATAATTGAATGACATGATTGAAAAGTTAGGTTACAAGAGGAAAGATTGCATTATGTTCTATCATATCAAAATACCTAAAAATTATTTGGATTATGGATTGCAAGCACTAGGAAATGATGGGGTTGTGTTGAACCTAGTTAGGTATGTTGATAAATACAAACTTATTGAGGTTTACATTGAGCATGAGCATACAGTTTTGGAAACTTATTGGAAATCACCACAGAGAGTGATGATTGAAGAAATAGATGATGAAGGACCTAGTTGTAACACCCCCAAATCTCGTTACAGCGGAAGACTTAATCAAGTTTTCGGGGCGTTACTTTTTGGATTGGTATCGCACACAAGTAAAATAAAAGATAACCATTTAGCCATTTAAAACCAATCCCAAATCAAATATTCAAAAATTTAATCCGAAGATATAAATTTTAGGCCCATAACATAGTTTAACAAAATAGGTCCCCAAAGTTTATCAGAGTCGAAAATGATCCTTGAACCAAGCCTCCATGCCAAGCTTCCACACGTCAAATAATCCAAACCTCTCTCAAATACCTGAGAAATCATGCTAAAAGGTCACTTTACTGGTGAGTTCATAGATTTAAGTTCAACAAAATCATAGTGGATCTGTAAGAGTTGATTTGCTATGCAAGACCTAGATAGGTAAATACCGTTTCACACACTGATCCTACCCGGATCTCCAATCATATATTCACTTACTCGGGCCCCTGCGACTCTAGTCCAGCAGTTGTCGTGGCAACCTGGAACAGTTACCAACCACTGGCTAGGTCGAGATAGAAGTCTATTCTTAGTTAGGCACGCTAAACCTAGACTAAGGCAACAACTATCAGCGTCTATCTACTCCGTCACAAGCATATAAGCAAATCCAAATAGTTTTAACGGTCCAAAACAAGAGCACGATTCTCACCCCAAAGTAGTTCAAAACGTAGTTAAAACGTATATATAAAAGTGGGGCTATGAAACTCACCTCAAGCAATCAACGCACAATCAACACAAATATCACTAGCGAAGATAACAGAAATCACAAAGACAAAGCAACTATCGACTCGGCACAACCTATTAATGTAGACCAACTTAATATACATATTCCTCAAAATCAACGTTATCTATCCCAATATATTCCATTTCTTTATTTCCAAAAACGTCTCGTTTCACCATTAATCCTAGTGTTTGGTATCCTCATGTGGGTGTATCGATTCCATATGATGTCATGAACGCACTCAAACAACCAATATATAACTCAATGCGACACAATGAGACCTCTAAACGATA
Source organism: Chrysanthemum makinoi (assembly GCA_910596185.1). NCBI lineage: Eukaryota > Viridiplantae > Streptophyta > Magnoliopsida > Asterales > Asteraceae > Chrysanthemum > Chrysanthemum makinoi. The sequence continues at coordinate 18,042,524 of OU343221.1, read as the reverse complement.
AGCTCCATAGTTCTATAAGTTTCGGAATAAATAATAGACCTTATCGAATTCGTCAACTCGATAAACTCATTCACTTATTCGTGTCGCTTATTATCCCATAAATAAATTGTATCCTTAAAGAGTCATAAGGATAATTCACCAATTAATAAGGTTACCCAACGTACCTAGCGGGCTCTTATTAGATTCGTCAACCTAATAAGTCCGCTACCCACGTGGATCAACAATATTAACGTTAGGTTATCCGTAACCCATGCACACATAACACAAATAAATAGTTACTTATCCACTATTAAATGTCCACATTTGACATTTATTGATAAACGTGTACTCGAAACATTAATTATTTATTTATTATAAAACCTCTCCAATTTAGTCGTTAGTTTCATTTAAAACTAGTAAATAACAAGATAAATCTTGTTATTGATATTTTTGGTACAAAAGCTCATTATTATTTACATTTCATAGTTTTATTATCATTTTCATATATAATATATATTTCGTCAAATCCCATTATAAATCTCATAACGTTATTCGTTTCGAGTCCACAAGCACGAGTCATAACTTCTCGGCTTTTAATCAATCAATTGTCCAAATTATACTAAAGTCCATGTTACGGCTTTGTCGGAGTCAACTATTGACTAAAAGTCAAAGTGACGCCAACGTAGCTCAAAGTCACAACATATATATCAAGTCCATAATTAAAAGTCATAACGTCGCAATTCAATCCCAAACTAACTCAAAACAATCTCGTCAACCAATCAATCAACCAATTATACTCGAAACCAATGTTATGACCCTAATGGTCATGACACGGTCACGGTCAAGACCACGTGAACCAAACAAGCTTCTAAAGCTTTTCGGCTCCACGTGTCTCATCCAAACCTAAACTAAACCAATCAATAAGCTACCAAATCGACCCGAATCGGACCCAAGACCCAAGTGGGTCACGTACACCAACCCATGGGTCACGTACGTGACCATGGTGGTTCATACGCCCCATGTTGTCCAACCAAACACAACCAAATCCAATCTACAACACTCAAATACAATCATTCAAGCTCCAAACACTATCTAAACACAAAACCCATCAACTATCATTAACCAAGAACATGCAACTAAACCCTAAAATACAAAAACCATCAAATTAATGCACCACACATGTACCAAACACTAATTACTTGTTTATTTCAACACTAATTAGCTTTAATTTCATGTTCCACCCAAAAGCCCCAAAAATTGTTCATGGGTCGAAACCCTAGAATCCAATTCGTGGCTTTTTATTGCCTAACCAAGCTCAAAACATGTTCTATTTACCTTCTCTAATCACCAATTGCAAAAGGCCTTTGAAATATTTAGAAACCCTAAAAGTACGAATCTTAATTCTTGAATTTGGAGGTGTTAATGAAGTCCAAATTGAGTGTATGATATATGGTTGGAAAGAGGAGAAAGAGATCTATCTTTTGGTGGTAGAGGTGAATAGTGACGCGTCGTCGTTTGGCCGGAATCTGGCCAGAAGTAGGCGGCCGGTTATGGTGGTGGTAGTGAATTAGGGTTTTTAGAGAGATGTAGAGAGAGAAAGAGCTTGTGTGTGTTTTTCTAGTGAGATAAATAAACTAGGCAAATGAGGGGATTGAGTGGGTATTTATACTAGGCCACTAGGGACCTCAAAATAATTAAATGGGGAGGAGGGGGCTCCAGCTCAAGAGAAAAAGGGGAGGGTTCGGGTTGAAACTTTTCGTATCTATCTCGTTTACCCATTCCCGAGCTCACATATCGTCCCCCGAGTGTCCCACTACATTTATTTAACTTCCCAACATCGTTACTCATGTTTTTCCACAAGTTTTGACTATTTATTTGTCAATTTTCGAGTTACGGTCTAAAAGTTACAATAACTCTTGTTTTAGGCTTTTCTAGTGCCGAATCGAATAGTGCCTACCAAATAGAGCTAAAACGCATACGATAACTCATTTAATAATGAAATAAACCGTAAAAACCAATCGACGATATAAAATCAAGTCACGGTTTATAAAATAGTGTTAAAGGCAAATCTCAGTTTAATTTAACGTAATGCGGTTACCTAAAATAGACTCCCTAAATTTTCCAGTTGTCACACTAGTTCAACATTAGTTAGAAAGCCTTTTAAGAAGCCTGCTCAGAAGACAAATAGGATGCCTCTATTGCTTGATATGGGAGAGGGATATGATCATGTTTTAGAGGTACCTAGATTAAATGCTGATGGTTAAGATTGTGATGGAAATATTGTTGGTGCTAATTTAGTAGATGAAGGACCTAGTTCATTAGTTAGGAAACCTTTTAAGAGGTATGCTAAGAAGACAAAGAGAATGCTAGTAGATGAGGGATCTGATGAAGCAAGTTTTACTGAGAGTGAGCATGGTAATGAGGAAGACAATTCTGTTGAACCTAGTTTTGCTGAGAGTGAGAGTAGTAGTGAGTCTGATGATAGTGAAGATAGTGACTATATAGAGGATGATGAGCATGTTATGAATGATGTGGAAGTGGATATGAAAGACTATTATCAAAACATACACAAAGATGCAGAATGGGTGGGATCACAGACTGCAAATGCCGAAGTTCCAGCTAATAGTCACGTTGAAGAAAGCTTTGATTTGGATGATTTTGAGAGTGCAAGTTGTGGAAAACTAGAAGGGGGGGGGGTTGAATAGTTTTACCAATTAAAACTTCCTTTTAAACTATTTAGATAAAATTATGTCAATCTATTTGGATGTGTGTTGGATGTTGATAAACAAGCATATAAAGTATGTAATGAAAAGATAAGAGTAAGAAGCACAAAACCACAACGCGAGTATTTATAGTGGTTCGGCTACAAGGACACCTTCCTTGCCCTACTACACTCCCCGAGTCACCTACTCGAGAGTTTGTAATCACTACACGACACCAACTCTTTATGGTGGAGAAACCTTCACAACGTTGCCTACTCTTTTTCCGGTACTAGGCTAACCACCGGGTTTTTTCACTCCAAGGTGAACCACACCTAACACAACGTCGCCTACCCTTTATCCGGTACTAGGCTAGATACCGAGTTCCATTACAATGGAGGAACTACTACCCAACACTACACCAACGACTAATCCCATAGGAGACCAACTCCTTATTACAACATCATCAAGGATATCAATATCCTTGGATCTAATGCTAATCTATCTTGTACATCGAAACACACCATATCGAATGTACATCTAAGGCACCTTTCACTAATCCCTTTAGTTAAATCTTCAAGTCACTTTTCACCAATGTCTTGTGACTTGAATTCTAGGCACCCTTCACTAATGCCTATAATACGGACGATCGACACCTTTCACTAATGTCTTCGTCTTGACACTTGAGACATCTTTCACTAATGTCTCCGATACTACACTTCTTAGAAGAAAGAAAAGAATCATCAACAAGAGGACTTCAGTAGCCTTGATGATGAGGAAGCATGGCAACTCATGGACTTGAGCTTGCTCGACTTCAAAGGTGGTAATCTCGCCTTTAAGAGAAACCTAGAAGATCACACAAAAACAAAACTACAAACATAGATCTCTTGGATCTGAGGTTAGAGAATTTTTAACTCAAAGGGAAAGTATGTTAGAAAGGGGTAAGGAACAATGAAGAAATGACTCACTATTTATAGAAGAAAAAATCTACTGTTCCCCGGATCCCTCCCACAAGGGATCCGTCTAGCATAAAGCTAGGGATCCGTGGGACGCTCCTCTTTACCCATGGGTATTTTGGTTATGAGTTAAGGGTCATGGGTTGATCCATGGGTCTTTAGCTAGATATAATGTATCTCTTGAGTGCAATGCACCTAGTCACATGGGTATGGGTCAATACCATGGGTTATGGATATTATCTATATATGATATAAGCATGATGTCATGCAATGGGTTATGGGTCAAGCTCCATGGGTCATGGGCTTTGGGTTGTACCCAACTACATTCAATGTATTTGGTTAATGGGTTATGATACTTAAGTTTCTACCCATTTATATTACCCAATATACTACATACTAGTTATGTGTATATTTTACCCAAATATGTAAACACTAGTTGTTGTACATATGTAATATTAAATCATAAAATCACTTATACTTGTTTTAGTGTTTTATGTGAAAATGTGAATATTTTAGAAACTATTAGTTCAAACCATTTACGCATTTTATTTGTTTCGTTAAAATGATTTTACGTTTGTTATCGACAAAACATTAGAAGATCGTAAAATATAAATAAACGTTTTTACGGCTTATTTGTATTAACAATCTCCCCCTTTTTGTTGATGACAAAACATAAAATTATTTTAAGGAAAAGCTAAAATTCGTAAAAGTTTGAATTTGTAGTTTTTACTTTCTTCTCCCCCTTTTTGTCAAAACAAAAAGAGCTTCGAAAGAAAACTAACGCAATGTTTTTAAGAAAAACGTGTGAAAAATAGAAAAGAATAATTAGAGATCAAGTAACGGGAAAGGATCTCGTCTTAACTCCCCCTTGACGAGTCCATCCTGTGGAAACCTAGAGGCGGGGTTGAATAGTTTTACCAATTTAAAAGTTCCTTTTTAAATATTTAGATCGACTTATGTCAATCTATTTGGTTCTTTATGTTGGACGTTGATAGATAGATATATAAACGTGTAATGAAAGATAAAGAGTAAGAAGCACATCACCACGACACAAGTATTTATAGTGGTTCGGCTACAAGGACACCTTCCTTGCCCTACTCGACTCCCCGAGTCACCTACTCGAGAGTTCGTAAGCACTACACCAATCTCCTTATGGCGGAGAAGCCTTCACAACGTCGTTTAACCTTTTTCCGGTACAAAGCTAAATACCGAGTTCTTTTACACCAAGGTGAACCACACCTAACACAACGTCGCCTACCCTTTATACGGTGCTAGGCTAACCACCGAGTTCTTTCACACCAAGGAGAACTAATCCTATCACAACGTCGCCTACCCTTTATTAGGTACTAGGCTAAGCACCTAGTGCCATTACCATGGAGGAACTACTACCCTTCACAACACAACACCTAATATCAAGGAAATCAACTCCTTGTTACACCATCATCAAGGATATCACCATCCTTGGAAATACATAAATACTTATATGTATAACGATGCACCTCATCGATTATACGACCTAGGCATTCTTTTCAAATGCGACTTGATTTGATTCTTCGGCATCCTTCACTAATGCCTTTGACACAACGCTTGGCACCCTTCACTAATGCCTTCGTCTTGACACCTTTAGCATTCTTCACTAATGCTTTGACACGGATGATGAGCACCTTTCACTAATGCTTTCATCTTGACACTTTCGGCATCCTTCACTAATGCCTTCAACCCAATATCTATGGAGAAAGGAAGAACTATCAACAAGAGAACCTTAGTTGTCTTGATGATGACGAAGCATGGAAACCCATGTACTTGAGCTTGCTCGTCTTCAAGAAGTGGTGATCTTGCCTTTAAGAGGAACCTAGAAGATCACACAAAAACAAAAGACAAACTACATAGATCACTTAGATCTGAGGTTAGAGGGTTAGAATACTTGGGGAAGTATGTGTGTGAAGTGATAAAAAGAAAGGAAGAAATGGCTCTCTATTTATAGAGAAAATTCTCTACTGTTCCCCGGATCCCACGGATCCCTTCCACTTGGGATCCGGCTAGCACAAAGCCAGGGATCCGTGGAACGCTCCTCTTTGCCCATGGGTATTTTTGGTTATGGGTCATGGGTTGATCCATGGGTCTTTAGCTAGATACAATGTATCTCTTGAGTGCTTACCAAGGGTTCAACGTATCTAGACATTCTCTTGAATGCTCACCAAGGGTTCAATGTATCTATACATTGGGTATGGGTCAATACCATGGGTTATGGATATTATCCATATATGATATAAGCATGATGTCATGCAATGGGTTATGGGTCATGGGCTTTGGGTTGTACCCAACTACATTCAATGTATTTGCCGAATGAGTTATGATACTTAAGTTTCTACCCATTTATATTACCCAATATACTACATACTAGTTATGTGTATATTTTACCCAAATATGTAAACACTAGTTGTTGTATATATGTAATATTAAATCATAAAATCACTTATACTTGTTTTAGTGTTTTATGTGAAAATGTGAATATGTTAGAAACTATTAGTTCAAACCATTTACGTATTTTATTTGTTTCGTTAAAATGATTTTACGTTTGTTATCGACAAAACATTAGAAGATCGTAAAATATAAATAAACGTTTTTACGGCTTATATGTATTAACACATCCCTATGTAAGGGCGTCAAGAAAGTAATACTAAGCTAGTTTGTTTGCAACTAAGTTTGCAAAAGATTTCGTCTATGTGACGAATGTGTTGGCGGTTATGTCCCAGCAGCAGGGTAAAGATAATCAATCTTCGCCTGAAATGTGCAACTGTTCAGCAGAAACAAATAAACGGTCAACAGTAACTGATACCACTTGGTGGTTGCCGGATATCACTTGGAATCGTGTGATCACTTTCCAAAGTAAACTATTCGACCCTAATGCCTGGGTTACACGAATATCTACTTGGGATAAGACCAAATGCAGTTATGGAATTAGGCACAATTCAATAACCCTTGCGCTTATAAGTGTTTTGTGTTTTCTGTGTTTCTTCATGCGTAATCAGATCTCCTATTTATAGGAGATTACTCTTAGCTAGTCAAAATGGAATTATGAGTATTAATCGGCCCATTAATAGCCTCATAATTATCCCCATTATAGCCGTTAGTGGTTACATGACCAATTAAACGTGGTCATTAAGCAGTTATAACTGCCACTTGAATAGGTCAAAGCCGTTACAAGCTTCAAGATTTCATCAAGATTTCATAGTGCTATCGGTGGTTACACCGCCGATGGAAACACTACTTCAAAGTGAAACACCACTTCGGTGGAAACACCACATCGCTGGAAACACGATCCAATTGAAGTAATCGCTTCTGGAAACACCGATAATCGATGGTAACCACAACAAGTACTTTCACCAAGCACTATCAATACAAACCACTACAAGAGTCAAGGTGTTCATGGACCTTATGGGTGTACACTCCACCTCTAACCCATTACAAGGCGTGAACTATTCCCACAAGTGCACTAAATTTTCCAACAATCCTCCCCAAATTTAGTTCACTTCCTTTGCATGAAAAATAAACATCAAGCAAAACATGTGCATAAACGAAAATGTCCTGAGGATTGAATTTCCATCTTATTAAATTACACGTTCAAATATTCGAGAATCAGGGTGTTCTAAGAATTGAACCCTTCAACCCATTTGATCACCTGAAGATAAAATACACACAAGTTTTCAAACACTTAAAAGCTCCTGACACTATACAAGCCATGTGTCCATATCCAAATTCATAAATGTTGTAAAAGCTAAAAGTCCAAAGCTTCCTGAAGCGGCAAAACTTCAACATTTACATAGGTGGTTCCTCTTTAGTCATGCTCCTGCCAAGCATTTTTTCAAAGAAAATTAACCATTAAGAAGTAAAGACTTCATCCTCCTTTCAGCAGGTTCTGAGCACAACCTTGGGATGTAATTAAAACATGTGCTCCAGTCCACTGAAAGTTCAACTTTCCACATTGAACTCAGCTCCTAAGTTTCCTCAGGAGGGAGTTGGGTGTCCTAACATTCAGTGACTAAGTTGGACTTAAACCCATCCCTTTAGCAGACTTTATAACCAAGTCTCTAGCCAGACCCTTCGTCAAGTGATCAACTAAGTTATGTTGAGATCTCACAAACTCTATAGATACCACCCCATTCATGATAAGCTCACGAATCATGCTATGTCTGACACCTAAGTGTCTAGATTTACCATTGTACATCTGGCTATAAGCCTTAGCCAATGTAGCTGCACTATCACACCGGATAGAAATAGGTGCTATAGGTTTAGGCCACAATGGAATCTCAAGGAGCAAGTTTTTCAACCATTCAGCTTCTTTACCGCGTTTGCTAAAGCCACAAATACAGATTCCATTGTTGAACTGGTGATGCAAGTTTGTTTCTTGGATGCCCAAGAAATTGCTCCTCCACCAAGTAGGAATACCCGACCATTGGTAGACGAATTGTCTTCGATTATCTGATCCAACTTGCATCGAGTGTATCCTTCCAACAGCGATGGGTAACGGTATATGAGAGACTATAATCCATAGTTCTCTTCAAATACTTCATACCTTTTGAACGCTTGCCGTGATGAGCACTAGGATTACTAGTATACCGCTCAATTTTCCCACTTTGCAAAACCAATATCAAGCCTTGTACAAGTCATGGCATACATCAGGCAGCCAATTACCCTAGAATACTCAAGTTGAGATACAGCTTGCCATGATTAGGCATCAGCTTCTCACAAGTATCCATAGGTGTACTCATTGGAGTACAATCAAAGTAATTGAATTTCCTCGCATACCTTCTCAATATAATGAGACCGAGAGATAGAAATTCTTTTACTTTCATGTTTAATCCTTATACCAAGGATAACATCAGCCTCCCCATGTCCTTCATGGAGAACCTTGATGACAAAAATTCCTTTGTCAGGTCAACCTGATTTTGGTCAGTGCCAAAGATCAACATGTCATCAACATATAGACAAATGATGACTCCTTTACAGATTCATCAAATTTTCTATACACACATTTGTCAGCTTGGTTAAGAACATAACCACTAGACAAAACCACTTCATCAAATTTTTGATGCCATTGCTTAGGTGCCCGCTTAAGTCCATAGAGACTTAATCGTTTACACACCTTGTTTTCATTTCCAGGCATGATGAAGCCCTGAGGTTGGTTCATATAAACCTCCTCTTCCAATTCACCATTCAAGAAAGCTCTTCACATCCATCCGATGAATAATCGATTGTGAATAGATGCCATAGCAATCGCCAGTCTTATGGTATCGAGCCACAGGGGCATAAGTATCAAAATAGTCTATCCCTGACTTTTGTTTAAAGCCTGAATAACTAATCTAGCCTTGAACTTTTCAATAGTTCCATCTACCTTCATTTTCTTTTTGAAAATCCATTTGCAACCTAGAGGTTTGCAACCAGGAGGTAGATCAACCAACACCCAAGTGTTATTCCCCATGATGGAATCCATCTCATCATTGATTGATTCTTTCCGTAAAGCAATATCCGGGGACTTCATTGCTTCTTCAAATGTCTTGGGATCATCCTCAACAATGAAGCAATAGGAGTATTGGTCGGAGACCTCATCCCTTGTTCCTTCAACTAAGTATAGTTGAAACTCGGGTCCAAATGACTTTGGAGTCCTGACCCTTTTGCTCTTCCTGAGCACAGGTTCAGTTTGTTGAACCACAACCTCATCAGGGGACCACGATGGTTCATCATCGGGACCTCGATACACCGTGTCATGAGTTCCATTAAGAATCCTCTGACTTGGTCTAGGGACTGATGATAATCTATTCTCATCAAAATCTGCATCCCTTGATTCAATTATTGTGTTAATTGAAACATGTTCATTAGGTTCAATAACATAGAACCTAAAAGCCTTGGAATGCTCTGCATATCCACCAAAGATGCAGTCAATGCCTCTTTCACCCAAAGTCTTTTGCTTTGGATCGGGGAGTCTTACAACAACCCTACAACCCCGGACCACGAGATAGTTCAGGTTGTGTTTCCTTTTAGTCCAGAGTTCATAAGGGGTAACCTTGTTCCTTTTGTTTGGAACCCTATTTAATAAATAGCAAGTTGTTAACATAGCTTCACCCCGAACCCTTGACTCATCCTGAATAGGACAACATGGAATTAACCATCTCCTTCAAGCACCTGTTTTCCTTTAGAAATACCATTTTGCTGAGGAGTATAAGGGGCAGTCGTTTCATGGATTATTCCGACAGACTGAAAATACAGAGTATCCATGTACTCACCTCCCCTATCAGTCCTTAATCTTTTGATGAAAGACCCAAGTTGTAATTAAACTTCAGTTTTAAATACTTTGAATTTATCTAATGCTTCATCCTTTGTATGTAACAAATAAACATAACAAAACCTAGAAGCATCATCAATAAATGTCACAAAGTACTTCTTATTCCCCAAAGAAGGAGTGGCATGCAAATCACACAGGTCACTGTGTATCAGCTCAAAGAGCTTAGTCTCACGACTAACACCCTGAAAGGGTTTCTTGGTTATCTTGGTCAACATGCAAGTTTTACACTTTTCGTGTCCATGTCAAGCGGGATTAAACCATCCTTAGACATATCTTGCATCCGTTTATAGTGAACATGACCAAGTCTAGCATGCCATAGGGTAGAGTCGGCGGTCATATGTGGTCATAAAAGCTGAAATAACACTGTCAGTGGTAACATTAAGCCTAAACATTTGATTACATAAATAACCAAAACCAATAAAAACACCATGCTTAGAAAGAACAAATTTATCAGATTCAATAACTTGTTTATATCCATGATTATTCAAAACACTACTTGAAACCAAGTTCTTCCTTATATCAGGAACATGAATAACATTAAACAAAGTTACAATCTTTCGAACTAAACTTGAGATCTACACAACCACGACCATGCACCAAGGTCGTTGACTCATTTCCCATGTGAAGAATAGAACCATCATTCAGTGACTCATAAGTCTTGAACCAGCTTCTATCTTTACACACATGTACTGTTGCTCCAGAGTCAACCCACCACGCAACATCATCATCACGCACATAATGAGATTAAGATACATATGTAACATAATAAATCGAAAAGACTTATTAAACATATTCGACCTTTCATTGGAGTTGGAAGAAACACCACTCCCTGAACCATTAGTGCCTGATCCATTGGCTTTACCACCAACTTTAACACCCTTGCAGTCCCTTTTAATGTGACCAGGTTTTGCCGCATTTCCAACAAGTAGGTGTTGCCTTCTTGTTAGGATCTGCCCTTGTGTTGTCATGATATTTGCGTTTGCCTTTGTTGTCATTGTACCGGGTGGAGTTGTTATGCTCCACCATATTGACAACAGATGGTCCATTAGCATTGCTACTCTTTGGCTTGTCATTATCCTGCATCTTGAGAGATTCCTCAATGCGCAGATGACGACCCAACTCAACCAGAGTTAACTCCTCTTTCTTATGTTTCAAGGTATGCTTGAAATCTTTCCAAGAAGGAGGGAGTTTGTCAATGACACATGAGACTTTAATGGCCTCATCCATGTTCATATTGTGTTGTGTAAACCTTCCAAGTATTCCAAGAAGTTCATTGTATTGTTCCATAACTGGTCTTGAATCAGTCATTTTGTAATTTGTGAAATTACTAACAAGGAACTTCTTACTTGATGCATCCTCACCCATATATTTGGCATCCAAGGAATCCCACAGTTCTTTGGAAGATTCAAAGTTCGGATAAATATCAAACAGAGAATCAGACATACCATTGAGAATAAGACCTCTGCATATGTAGTCATCATTCTCCCATTTGATCCTCCTCCGATCCGCTCCACGGTGGCATCATCACCATCATCGAGGTTGGTGTAGTTAGCACATAAACCACACTCATGCTTGACAACAAGAAATGCATCTTCTTCTGCCACCTCCTAAAGTCCACCCCTTCAAACTTGTCCAGCTTAGCAAAGTTTGAAGCCATGTGTTTCATTGCGCAGTTTGCCATTGATTATCACAAAATAGTTTACTTTGATTGTTGGCGGTTATGTCCCAGCAGCAGGGTAAAGATAATCAATCTTCGCCTGAAATGTGCAACTGTTCAGCAGAAACAAATAAACGGTCAACAGTAACTGATACCACTTGGTGGTTGCCGGATATCACTTGGAATCGTGTGATCACTTTCCAAAGTAAACTATTCGACCCTAATGCCTGGGTTACACGAATATCTACTTGGGATAAGACCAAATGCAGTTATGGAATTAGGCATAATTCAATAACCCTTGCGCTTATAAGTGTTTTGTGTTTTCTGTGTTTCTTCATGCATAATCAGATCTCCTATTTATAGGAGATTACTCTTAGCTAGTTAAAATGGAATTATGAGTATTAATCGGCCCATTAATAGCCTCATAATTATCCCCATTATAGCCGTTAGTGGTTACATGACCAATTAAACGTGGTCATTAAGTAGTTATAACTGCCACTTGAATAGGTCAAAGCCGTTACAAGCTTCAGTACTTTCATCAGTACTTTCATAGTGCTATCAGTGGTTACACTTCAGTGGAAACACTACTTCAGTGAAACACCACTTCAGTGGAAACACCACATCGCTGGAAACATCGATCCATGGAAGTACTCGCTGTGGAAACACCGATGTCGATGGTAACCACAACAGTAATTTCACCAAGCACTACCAATACAAACCACTACAAGAGTCAGGGTGTTCATGGACCTTATGGGTGTACACTCCGTACCTCCTAACCCATTACAAGGTGTGAACTATTCCCACAAGTGCACTAAATTTTCCAACAGAATGTGCTCCCCCTTTGATTATTTCATTTTTGCAAAGGGATGTCATGAAATGTAATCCTAATATTGCAAGTAATTTGTAATGTATTGCTTTGACACAAAGCTCCCTCTAGCTTTAGGGTGTCAAAGTCTTCATGTGTAAATTGAATAACTACAAAACAAAGGTTAGAAAAAACAAGTATAATGCACAATTTCCTGCAAATGTGATCCAAGTTAGTAGAAAAATAGTTTTCTGTATCACGGATCCCACGGTTCCCTCCTTGTAGGGATCCGTCTAGGAAAATATGAGGGATCCGTCTGGCTGATGATCAATTTCAGCAATGATGATATAAAATATTGTGTTAATATCAGAGTGAGATATGTATTATACAACATACTCATATACACAGAAATATAGCAAGTAGCATGTATTTTCATTTAATAAAACTAGAGATATGATATATATGACTCTAAAAACTAAGAAAATAATCGATACATGACTTGGAATTACTAGACTTGTCTAAGTAACGCTTGAAACTAGGACACCACTAAAATCCTCTAGCTCAAGTTTGTTTAGGTTTAATCTCGTCGAAACGTTCGAGGAGGTGAGAGAACATGAAACGTTGGTCTTCTCGTACTTCATGTATCAAACTTTCAACATGTTGACAATGATAACAATCTTTGTCATGGCTAGGTAGTGATGGTGGAAGAAATGAAATTGCTTGATGCGAAGGATCAAGTGAAGTGGCTTGTGGAGCCTCAAACGACGGAGGGATTGGTGGAGGCGCATTTGAGAATGGTTCGACCAAGAATGATGGTGGTGGTAGAGAAGTGTCAACTTCCATATCGTCGGGTGGTTGACTTTGATGATTTCTCATAATCCAAATGGGATTATATGATGGAAACGGCGAAAAGGAAGCCGGAGCTAATGTTGACTCAACACCTTGATTTTGTACCATTATTCCTCCTAATGAGGAGAATGTTGTCGGCGGAGGAGGATGAGACGGCCTAGGAGGCAAATCCTCTAAATTGTAGAGGTGTGGTGATGATAGTGGAGATGTAAAAGAGATAGCTCTAGGAACCAATGGTGATGGTTTAGTGGAGATGATATTGTTTGGCCTAGGAGGTATGGTGGTGTTTGACATAGGTAGTTTTGTGGGTACTATCCTTTTAGGAATTGGTTTGATTGGTTGAGAAGAGATCCTTGCATTTGTTGGCTTGACCGGAGATGATTCGGTTGAAGAGATTTCGTGTACAACACGGGCAATTTTCTTGGGTGGTTCTTTGGTGGATAAGTTACTACTTGGAGTTTTCCTCATGATGAGATGATTTCAAGAAGTTTGTAAGGGTTTCTTAAGTGCTGAAAATGAGGATGAAGGTGATGACTATGGAAGTCATAACAATGTGGTTTATAAAGCAAGAGATTTGGCAAGTGCATTCAAGCCTTAAGCCACTAAAATTCATTGGAATGTGATGATTAACATGCACAAGAGTCCACTTTACAGTTTGTACTGATCTAGATACTCATTTAAGATGAGATGGAGTGTTTAATTTAGAAATATGAGCTTGAAATGATCGTTTTAGCTAGAGCTGACATAATCTGTCACCCGGATCCCACGGTTCCCTCCAATGAGGGATCCGTCTAGGCTAATCCTAGGGATCTGGCTCTCAGCAGTTATGAAAGAATAAAAATGATGTTTCTAATGTCTAAGATCTATACCATCTTGAGTGTTTCAGTCCTCCTAAGTGTTTTAAATGAAGGGGTGCTTAAGTACTTGAAGGTAATGAGTGATGTAGCTAATGATTACCTTTTATGGAAGAAATTGGAACTTTCATGAGTACCAATGAATGAACAAGGATGACACTAATGATTTTTGAGAGTGTTAAGTGAAGCTAAATGATCCTAGAGATCAGATAGTGACTTAGATTAATGCTTGGAGAATATCCTAAAGGCTTAAGATGGAAAAACTAGAATTTGATCAATTTTGACCAATTTTGATGTAAGGATGATTATTATCAATTTTGCTATAAGAGATTTCCAACGTTTAGATATGAGGGATCATGTGAAAAATGATGTGTGAGCTTGAGAGCGGAAGAGTAATGGATTAAAGTGAAACGATAGATCTACAAGTGTCTTTGAGTGTGATCTAGGTGAGTTATGTGTGAGTAGGAAGGATCTACTTAACTTGATAAGGACTTAATTTGCCTTAAGACACTATGTCTAGCTTAGTGTGAGGTGTTCTAAGGATATGTTTGAAATACAATGCTTGCAATTGCATTTTCTGTTTGCCGGATCCCACGGTTCCCTAAGTGTGGGGATCCGTCTAGCACAAACTTTGGGATCCGTCCATCTGCTAAGCAGAACCTTTACTAAAGGTATGCAATGATCTTTGACAATGCATTATATTCCAAGGTTAGTTTAAGAGGTTCTAACACTAAGATATCAAATGTAAGATGTTTTATTTCATGAAGGAAATTGGATTACATTGATAAAGCATGAGTACAAAGGATTGATCCTATTTGAAAGACTACTAAGTTCCTTGAGCGTTTTCGCTAGAAGGATCATCAAGTAGTTGATGAGTGTTGGTGGAATCAAGAATGAAGAACGTCTTCATGAGAGATATGTTTAGAGGTTCCATCATCTTGTTCACAAGTACAACGGACTTTGAAATTGAGGATGAAAATGCATGACGTTGTGATAGAGATGCGTCAAGAACATTCCATAAGGGATGAGTTTATTCTTGGAGCCTTGAAGATTTACAATTCGCCTTGCGAAGAAGTAGGCGAGATTGTATGGTTGATGTGTTAGCAAACAATACATTATGTGAGCACAACAAGCGGGAAGGATTTCTCTATTTCCCTTAAGACTCCAAACATTTTCACTTAGAATGAGTGCAAGGGGATTGTACTCTTCTCGGATGTCCCGTGTGAAGATAATGTTTGGATCAGAGTAATATGGTCGAGGTTTGCATATTATCCGATTTATATCTTCCGGGGAGGGTATGTGTGAACAATATGGACTATTTTCTTCACGAAAGTTGAAGAGAGAATCAAGAGACCAATCTTCAGTGAAGGCACGTTGTCCATGATTTGGAATCCGGAGGATGTGAGCAAAATGCCCAAGGGTTAAAGTAAACTTTTGGTTTTTGATATAAAACCAAAGAGATAGAGAGTTTTTTCGTTACGAACGAGTTCAACTTGACGGAAGAATTCTATTATGAACCTTGGACATATCTTCTCATTGATTTCAAGAAGACATTCTAGTCCTATGGCTCGGAAGGAGGTATTGATACTTTCTTCGAATTGTAGAGAGGTGTCTACAATACGTCCTTCGTGGAAGTGACGGTTTTCGAGATTATTGAACCCACGGACATGATTGCCAGGTGTGTTGGGCTCAAGGGAGATGTTCGGAGTATAGACGCTAGTGAGTGAAAAATCAAACTCATATGCATGCGTCATAGTTGAACCTATAGAAATGATGAGTTAATAGAAAATGATGTTTGTTGTCAACCAATGATTATCTAACGTTTTTACTAGATTTTTATTAACAATGGTTTTTTAACAACAATGACACTTAACTCACTTATGATTTTGACATTAAAGTGGAATATTACTTTTAGGAAGAAAGTTGTTTTTAATTTGCATGAAAAACTGTTCTCCAGTAGCACGGTTCCCACGGTTCCCTTTCAAAAGGGATCTGGCTAGTATATTTTCCGGGATCCGTAGATCTGTAGTTACAGAAACAGATTTCATGATGAAAAACATAGGTTTTTAGATCTCATAGTTTTATACCAAGATATGTGTTTTAGCCTACATTTTCTTTTAGCATGCATACATGACTTCTAATGTATCACGAGAGAATGAAATAAAATAAAAAGAAATGATAAACACATTATGATAATAACCTAGATGAACTAGACTATTATTAATATCTCATTTTAATGCTAAGAATGATACAAAGGATTGGGTATAGAACCCCAATGTAGATTAACAAAACAAAGTAAATGTCTCCGTATGAGAACTTCGTCATAGGGAACACAAGAGCAATGAGTGTTAAGACGATGAGCACGAGGGCGATGTAAACCATGTTGAAGACGATCCTTCTTGGTTTCGGTTGAGATGAAATGGAGAGGAAGATGAAGTTTTGAATGAGAGGAAATTTTTGAAATTGGAAGATTTGAAAAAGTGGGGATTTGATAGAGTGGTCGACGAAGGGGTTATTTATGGGGAAGGAGGAATTTTTGAGATTTGTGTTTTGTTTTATTATTAGAAATATATGATTTTTGGATTAAGTGAAACAAAATACAAGTTTTATAAACCATGACTTTTAGACGAAAGAGTGACACGTATGTGAGAAAGAGCTTCCTAATGAAGCTACATGTAAAACATGTATATGCACACAAAAAAATCAAATAAATACCTAGGTAAGCATGCTTATTTATCAAGCTAATGTCATTTAGAGATGAGTGGAAAGTCATACCTCAAATGCACTTAGGAATGTCTTTACAAATGACACAACAAATGTCAGAAGACAATTCCAGCTCCTTTGTGCTTAAGATACCTTCTTAGGGAAGGTATTCTTGTTACCAAGCGATTCCTATGGCTTGGAAGATATGAGCTTTGACTAATCAACATGAAAAAGAGGATTAGTGCAATTAAATGAAAGATAAATAAATAAATAAAAATGTTGTCATCTAATCAACATCCAAACAAAAAGTTTTAAAAGACATGGTGTTTATTTTTATGAAAAACCTTCTTTGTAGTTTTCAATTAACCATGGATCGTATCAAGTTTTTAAAGTACAATATACTTCAAGAAACTTGTTTTTAAACTATTTAGATCAACTTATGTCAATCTATTTGGATGTGTGTTGGATGTTGATAAACAAGCATATAAAGTATGTAATGAAAAGATAAGAGTAAGAAGCACAAAACCACAACGCGAGTATTTATAGTGGTTCGGCTACAAGGACACCTTCCTTGCCCTACTCTACTCCCCGAGTCACCTACTCGAGAGTTTGTAATCACTACACGACACCAACTCCTTATGGTGGAGAAACCTTCACAACGTTGCCTACTCTTTTTCCGGTACTAGGCTAACCACCGGGTTCTTTCACTCCAAGGTGAACCACACCTTACACAACGTCGCCTACCCTTTATCCGGTACTAGGCTAGATACCGAGTTACATTACAATGGAGGGACTACTACCCAACACTACACCAACGACTAATCCCATAGGAGACCAAATCCTTATTTCAACATCATCAAGGATATCAATATCCTTGGATCTAATGCTAATCTATCTTGTACATCGAAACACACCATATCGAATGTACATCTAAGGCACCTTTCACTAATGCCTTTAGTTAGATCTTCAAGTCACTTTTCACCAATGTCTCGTGACTTGACTTCTAGGCACCCTTCACTAATGCCTATAATACGGACGATCGACACCTTTCACTAATGTCTTCATCTTGACACTTGAGACATCTTTCAATAATGTCTCCGACACTACACTTCTTAGAAGAAAGAAAAGAATCATCAAAAAGAGGACTTCAGTAGTCTTGATGATGAGGAAGCATGGCAACTCATGGACTTGATCTTGCTCGACTTCAAAGGTGGTGATCTCGCCTTTAAGAGGAACCTAGAAGATCACACAAAAACAAAACTACAAACATAGATCTCTTGGATATGAGGTTAGAGAGTTTTTAACTTAAGGGGAAAGTATGTTAGAAAGGGGTAAGGAACAATGAAGAAATGGCTCAATATTTATAGAGGAAAAAATCTACTGTTCCCCGGATCCCACGGATCCCTCCCACAAGGGATCCGTCTAGCGTAAAGCTAGGGATCCGTGGGACGCTTCTCTTTACCCATGGGTATTTTGGTTATGGGTCAAGGGTCATGGGTTGATCCATGGGTCTTTAGCTAGATACAGTGTATCACTTGAATGCAATGCACCTAGTCACATGGGTATGGGTCAATACCATGGGTTATGGATATTATCCATATATGATATAAGCATGATGTCATGCAATGGGTTATGGGTCAAGCTCCATGGGTCATGGGCTTTGGGTTGTACCCAACTACATTCAATGTATTTGGTCAATGGGTTATGATACTTAAGTTTCTACCCATTTATATTACCCAATATACTACATACTAGTTATGTGTATATTTTACCCAAATATGTAAACACTAGTTGTTGTATATATGTAATATTAAATCATAAAATCACTTATACTTGTTTTAGTGTTTTATGTGAAAATGTGAATATGTTAAAAACTATTAGTTCAAACCATTTACGTATTTTATTTGTTTCGTTAAAATGATTTTACGTTTGTTATCGACAAAACATTAGAAGATCGTAAAATATAAATTAACGTTTTTACTGCTTATTTGTATTAACACAAGTGATTCTGAAAATGATGGTAAAAGAAATAAAACTCTGAGATAGTTAAGGAGAAAAAAAGCAAAAGAGTGTGAGGCCATTGATGCAAGTAGCTGTAGTGATACATTCTTTGTAGGGAAAGAATTTGGGGATAAAAAAACTGTCACAGATCTAGTGGCTGCTCATGCCATTGCTACTAGAAGACAATTATATATATGGAAAAATTATAAAGAAAGGTTGTGGGTAGTATGTAGAGGGAAATGTCATGTGTTTAGATACCCTAATGAGGGCCCAAATGCTAGTGGGCTAAATTGTCAGACAAGTCCAAGTAAATTAAAATGTGTAGGTGAGAAGTGGGTCAAGTCAACAAATGCTGAGACATATCCATGTGGAGAAGGAATAAATAAAGTAGGTGGGAAGAGAATAAAGGTGGGTGGCATTAAAGGTAATTACAAGTATGAAGTGATCACATGTCCTTGGACTTTGCAAATATCAAAACAAAATAAGTGCAGGGAAGAAACATGGACTGTGGACAAAATCAATGATACATGACCAAATCCATGGCCAAGACACCAAAGATTGCTCGCTGCATCACCTAGACACGCTTCATGACTAAGGGTAGGATAAGACATGGGATAAAATTGGTGTAAAACAAAATCAAGCAAATAGTCTAAATCTGCAACTAAGTCATCACCATAAACCGTTTGCCCAAAGTTCAAGGATCATGATATAACTAGGTAGATGTGCCATTAGAGGACGTCATGATGGGCACACTTCCAACTTCATTCTTCAAATGTGACCGAGGTGGACTCCTCGATACTAAAATTATATTAAGCTCATAACAATAGTGCTTATAACATCGCACTTTACAAATGAAAACAATAACTAAATTTTTTTATTTTATTTTATTTTTCGAATCAACTTTTTTTTAACATAACATAATAACAAAATATAACATCCCCCCACTTGAGATAAACAATGTGAGAATTTGGTGGGTCTTCAATGATCTTTAAGGATATGTCGTCGACGAGAGCATGATTCCCGAACCTTTCCACTTGAACCTTG
This sequence comes from Chrysanthemum makinoi, assembly GCA_910596185.1. NCBI lineage: Eukaryota > Viridiplantae > Streptophyta > Magnoliopsida > Asterales > Asteraceae > Chrysanthemum > Chrysanthemum makinoi. The sequence continues at coordinate 18,022,634 of OU343221.1, read as the reverse complement.
AACTTAGGCAAATAATGACTTCCCAGTTACAAATAAAGACTACAGGGTAGGCTAAGGTGTAATGGTGTATCGAAACAATATGTTGGGTGAACAAAACGAAAGGAATGACTTAGAAGGGTGTAGCTAGAGGTATCTTACACTAAAGGTGAGTGCAACAAAGGGTTTAACATGGGGGTCAAGAAGTTGAGGTGACTAATCGATAGACACAAAATGGTAGGCTATTTGGGTGATAATCCTATAATACTGCCTTTTTAAACTGAAAAGTCCAAATACATCGAGCTAACTCAACACACCTCGTCTATGGTCTCGAAATGATGTAAAGGCCAAGTTCTAAACATAGGAAAATAAGCGTAAATCCATATAAATGATATACCTTTTAATAACTTCTCCAAGTACGCGTCTCTTTAGCTCCAATGCTCGTAAATTACCTGAAAGTGTAAAACATAGGAAAATAAACGTAAATCCATATAAATGATATAAAATACAAGCATTATCGGGGGAAATTGACACTTAATATTCAGGATTATTTGATGTTATCAATGACCCATACCCATGGAGCATGATCCATAACCCATGACCCATTGACTAGATGCATTGCATCTTCTAGATATATTGTATCTATTTGGATACCCATGATCCAAAGTCTGTGATCCATGACCCATAACCCATTTAGGGGGACACTAGTACAAAAACGGGATTTGGTCACACATGGTCGAAATGGAACGGCCACACATTCGCATAATTGTGTGGCTGAAGGTACGAAAATTGACAACATTTACTAATTAGACACGCATGAAAATTTTGATTGTGTGACTATTAGAACTGTATTGCCACACAATTGAACATTGTATGGCTAAAGGCATATGGTAATTTTGTTTCTGATCATTTAGCCACATATGAATTTGGAACGCGTGACAAATACAAGTAACCTTGATGCATTAGTCACATGAAGTAATTTTTTGTGTATCTAAATCATAGAGTCAAGTTTTGTCACACATTATTTAAGGGTGACTGATATGTTTTGCTAAGTCTTTAGCCACATCTGAAATTGGAACGCGTGACAAATGAAAAGTAAGGTTGAAGCATTAGTCACGATATACATATAAACAGTGACAAATATATGTCACACACTTGAACAGTGTGACCAAATGCCATATATGGTCACACTAAATGTTTTATCACACATTCGTTAAGTGTAGCCAAAATCCAGTACATATGGTCACGTAAGTTAATATGTGTGTTTAAAGTTTAGTTTGTGTTAGCTTGCCAAAAGCTAATCTATATAGTCACATTTACTACTAACACTGTGACCAAATGCCATATATGGTCACACTAAACGTTTTGTCACACATATTATTTAAGTGTAGCCAAAATCCAATACATATGGTCATGTAACTTAATATGTGGCCATTGGATGATCAATAGTTACACAAAATACATGTTTCTTCACTTTAAACACCATATGGTCACACTTATTAACACTTTTAGCCACTTTATGGTTAATTGTATGTGACTAAATACCCAAAACAAACATGCTTTGTGTGACTAAATGTTAGAAAATGCCACACAAACATAAAATTCATGTGGCCATTGGATGATCAATAGTCACACAAAAAAATATTATGTTTTTCATAAACAGAACTAACTACGAATACTAAACAGACTTAACTTAGGTTTGGCAGACTTAACTTTTTATTGGCAGACTTAACCACTAAAACTAACCTACCAGACTTAACTTTGTACTGGCAGCCTTAACCACTAAACTTTTCTGCTTATAAGCAGACCACAACACAAAATATTTCTTTTTTGGTGCAAAGGTGAACTTTTATTAATTAAGGGAACACTATATGGTCACAATTATGTGAACTTTTAGCCACTTTATGATTAATTGTATGTGACTAAATACCCAAAACAAACATGCTTTGTGTGACTAAATGTTAGAAAAGGTCACACAAACATAAAGTTCATGTGGCCATTGGATGATCAATAGTCACACAAAATACACATTTCTTCACTTTAAACATCATATGGTCACACTTTTTAACACTTTTGGCCACTTTATGCTTAATTGAATGTGACTAAATACCTAAAAGAAGCATGCTTTGTGTGACTAAATGTTAGAAAAGGCCACACAAACATAAAATTCATGTGGCCTATTCTGAAGCTACCAAGGTTCCTCGACGTCGTAGACCAAGTTTCCTAGGCCGACGTAAACGTGCCCCTACGGTTCCTAGGCCGATGTAGAACGACGGAGCCTATTCCGAAATGACCAAGGTTCCTCGACGTCGTAGACCGAGTTTCCTAGGCCGACGTAATTGTGCCCCGACGGTTCCTAGGCTGACGTAGAACGACGGAGCCTATTCCGAAACGACTAGGTTCCTCGACGTCGTAGACCAAGTTTCCTAGGCCGACGTAAACGTGCCCCGACGGTTCCTAGGCTGACGTAGAACGACGGAGCCTATTTCGAAACGACTAAGGTTCCTCGACGTCGTTGACCGAGTTTGCTAGGCCGACGTAAACCTGCCCCGACGGTTTATCATTAACCTTGATATTAGTCACATTGAGTGTTTGTGTGACTAAATTCAAGATGTTATGTATGGTCACATGAAGTATTTATTTAGGTGTCTAAATCATAGAGTCATATCTTGTCACACATTATTTAAGTTAGTCACAATTCGATACATATCACAAATGTGTGACTAAGTTATGTTACGAGTAATAAAAAACAGCAAGAAAATAAAAAAGGATGTTACACCCCAGCGAGAATCGAACTTGCGACCTCCCCTACGGAAGTCAAGTGATTTACCATCTTGCCAGGGTAACATATTCATTAATGTGTGACTAAATTATGTTACGAGTAATAAAAGATAGCAAGAAAATAAAAAAGGATGTTACACCCCAGCGAGAATCGAACCTGCAACCTCCCCTATGGAAGTCAAGTGATTTACCATCTTGCCAGGGTAACATATTCATTAATGTAATGCATTTCCTTTTTAATATAGAAGTTTAAGCTTCATTTTTTTGGCTAGTAGCTTAAAGAGTGCTTATAGAAGCTGCTTATTAAACCGTGACTTTTTCTCCCTCTGCTTATTTTCAATTTGTTTCACTTTTAAAATTTCGAATCTAGCAAAACTAAATAAGTTGTAGCTTATTTGGTTTAAAGGGTAAAATATCATAACGGTTTAAACCGTTTTCGTTCATTTTTCTTTCTTGATTTCGACCATTTTTGTACGTCTGGGACCGTTTTTGTCTATTGTCTAACGTTTTCCTAAAAAATTGGTATGAAAGCGAACACAACGTAGCAAAACAAAGAAAAAAAGAGAAGGACGTATGAAAACGAAAATATTGTACAAAATATACGAAAACGTAATAAACGTTTCATAACGTTTTAATACGGAGGAAAACGTTAAACAAGGCTTGAAAACATATGAAAACGAGAGAAAATTGCCAAAACGTTCAAAAATGGATGAAATCGGTTGAAAAGGTCGAAATTGGTCGAACACGGTCGCAATCGGTAGTAGTCGGTCTAAGACGGTCTAAATCTGTCGAAATCAGTCAAAAATTGTCAAAATCGGTCGAAAACTAGTGAGATCGGTCAAAATCAATTGAATGGTCAAAAGGGGACGAAAAACGTTACAAACGGATGAAAACGTAAAAAAAAATACAAAACGTATAAAAATGTTGTATAGTATTTGTCTTAGTTTACAAAACCCAATGCACATGACCCATGACCCATGTTAATTACCCATTGTCGACCATCAATCATGTATTGGTCGATAACATGACAGTATATCCACTACAACCCAATGCACATGACCCATTACCCATGTTAATTACCCATTGTCAACAATCATGGATGTGTCGTAACATGACACTCTAAGCAACTATAACCCAATGCATATGACCCATATGATGTCAAGTACCCATTAATTAATGTGACCAGTGATAACCTAATGCACATAAACCATGACCCATGTGAATTAGCCATTATCACCGGTCATGCATGGGTTGCACCCGCTTGGTAGGTGTATAGTTATAGTGTGAAGGTTATGTGAATTGTATTGGAAGTTATTAAAGGCGGTCATGCATTGGTTCCATTACACTATAAGCCACTACAACCCAATGCACATGACCCATGACCCATGTCAATTACCCATTGTCGATCACCGGTCATGTATTGGTCGATAATATGACACTATAAGCCACTTCCACCCAATGCACACGACCTATTACCCATGTTAATTACTCATTGTCAACAATCATGGATGTGTCGTAACATGACACACTAAGCAACTATAACCCGATGCATATGACCCATATGATGTCAAATACCCATTAATGAATGTGACTAGTGATAACCTAATGCACATGACCCATGACCCATGTGAATTAGCCATTATCACCGGTCATGTATGGGTTGCACCAGCTTGGTAGTTGTATAGCTATAATGTGAAGGTTATATGAATTGTATTTGAAGTTATTAAAGGCGGTCATGCATGGGTTGCACCGACTTGGCAGGTGTATACCGTTTGTCAGAGACACTAAGAAGCAAGTATCCAGGGACCTCTCGATCATGTTATCCGGGATCGAGAAAGTTTGAACTTGCCTCGAGCTTGACTCGAAAATCTCGATATATTTGTCAAGATGTGTTTTCTTTCACAAATTAAAATTGAAATATAACCTAAGAATTGAATTTGGTTCGAGTTTAGCTCGATAAGCTCGATATATTCATAAATAAGTATTTACACTTAGGGGGCGTTTCTTTTTCATTTTAAATCATCTGAGTGGTAATAGTGTGGGCCCAGACAATATAATAGTAATTTTCTTTTGTTGGATCCTCTATCCCCCTAGACACATAATACCCCCACACTTCCCCATCCAGAGATAGTAAGGGAAAGAGACCCACATGCTTCTTAACTCCCCAAAAAAAAAGAAACAAGCCCTTAGTACACTTACATACAAAATATATATAAAACATATGCTATATCACTTACAAGCTCGAAAACTCAGCAATAACTCGAGTCGAACTTATATAAGGTTGAGCTCAACTCATTAAACATTTCAATTTCATTTTTCCTTTATAATTTGTATGTAAACACCAAAAGTATATAAGTTTTAAATGACATAGACCCGAGACTCGGCCCGAATTGACCCGTCTCGAGTTCTAAACAAATGTGTATCTAAATTACGTTTATGGCCACATTATAAGAGTCATGTGACCAATACATTCAATTCCCCAAAATTTCATGAAACCCGCCTAAAATTTCCCCAAAATTTTCATAGTCCCTCCAATTCCCATTGCCCCTAAAATTTACCCAGTCACTTAAGGTTTGTTTACTGTGGCTGTTCAGAGTTTGAGAATTGCGTTAGCCATTGCAGTTTTCCTGCCTTTGTTATGTCCATCTTGTTAAGGGTCTTACTGTTATAGTAGAACGATAGGTTGTGATGAAAGTTGGTAGATTTGAATACTATTTCAAGTTAAATACCATTGCATCGTGAGTACCGATTTTGTTCTTCCTCTCAAATGCTTTTCGTTTATGCTACTATGGATACTGATATAGTCATTCCTGTTGTTGTTTCAGTTATGCTCAACCCGGATGCCACACATTCTTCGGTGCCACATGCCAACAACAGCCGCAGGGGCATGATTTTGCAGGTTGGAAAGTTACCGTAGAAAACAATGAAAATCAAACAAAGGTATAGTATGTCACTGACTCAATTCTCAGTACTGAACGTCAAACTGTTTAGCCCACTGAATACGTAATCAAATTTGTGTCCTGTTGATTTGTATATCATTATTACAGATTTCTCATTGCATATCATTAATATAACAAGTGTCATTGTTCTTTATTTGTATTGTAGGAATCTTAATTTGAAAAGGGGTCATGGATCAGAACGCCAAACCGAGTGAGTAAACGAAGTTTAATATTAATATCAGTAGTGTAATTTTGTCGTATCCATATTATATTGTAACAAGAGTTATTGTTCTTTATTTGTGTTGCAGGAATCTTAATTTGAAAGGGGGTCATGGATCAGCTGCATTCTCTCAAGCTCAGTGCCAAACCGAGTGAGTAAAAATGAAGTGTATATGAGCATTGTAATTTTGTTCATCAGATCCATTTTTCATGGTGTATAGATGAACTAGTTGGACCTCAAAACCGAGTTATAAAAAAAGCTTTTTAAGTATAGCAAAACTTTCCTCCTTGAAAAATTGCAGGAACCACGATGTGGAAGGGGGTCATGAACCAGATCCACGGCTAACTCGGCACCAAACCAAGTGAGTGAACACAAGTATTGAATTACATTAATATACAATGTAGCTCGCATTTGAGGTTGTAAATGTGGTTCAGTTATTGAATTACATTAATATACAAGGGCTTATTTTCTAATTACTCTTTCTGAGAAGTTTTTTGGTTATTATATGATGAAAGAGTTTTGAACTTGTCGGACCTTAGATAAAAACAATTTAAGTTGTAATGCACAGTTTCTAGTCTAATAATATTAGCAAGTAGATGGATGGAAATAATTCAAGCACAACATTACAACCATGTCTGAAATTAGACTTTGCAAGTCAACTGATAAATTGTTGTTAAATTACTGCTAAGATTATTTGTAATTGTCATCAAACCAGGGTGGGCGAAACACGATGATACACATTATAAGATTTGTAAAAAAAAAGTGAAATTTACTGATTGACACATCACGTATTTACTATTGCAACTATATTTTAGGCAACTGTGATCTTGTGCATTTGTTTGTGTTATTGATTAATCACATTTTTATGACAGGGTGGATGACCTTGCTAGCGACGTGATTTATCTAGTTAGGATGTTGCTAGCAATCTACATGATAATGTTAGCATACTTGGGTTGGGGACCTACAAGCCAGTCGCCAAGACAAATATACATGATACTTTATTGGGTGTCAATCGGGATGCTTGTATATGCGATAATAGCCGTGCTTGTGGTTTTAAAAATGTACAAGATGGGAGGGGCTTGGACATGGTGGGCAACATTCTCCAGATAAACCATATCTCTTGCAACATTGATTGGGTGTTTCGTGCTTCTTGTGTTTGTATCTCACCATTAGTATCGGTAAGTGGTTGTTTTTCATACTTGATGCACATTACAAGATATGTCTTATCCTATTTATGTGATCGAGGGACCTGTATGAGGAATAAGATGCATATCAGAGGAATAATACAAATAGGCATATTCATATAAATGGATCATTTGCAGAGATCTGATTGATTAACATCATAAAGTTACACAAAATTAAATTTCACATCATACATAGGTTTTATAAGTGTAAGGATTAGAGCATGCCATAATGAAGTCTAATGGTGGTTAGAGATATTTGATATTTGATATTTGATCTTATATTGACCACATACCATATAAAAAATTCAACTGATTAACACTTATTTTTGTAGTTCCTACCGGGAACCACATTTACATGATAGGTGTGGTAGATTACAATACTTAATTAGTTGTGTAGCTTTGTGTGGTAGAAAACTATAATTACATAATTTGGCTAGATGAAGGTCATGGCTGATAATTGAGAGATGATTAGACTTCTAGTACGGTAACAAACAACTATGGTTAAAACAGAGTTACATATCGATACATGATCACGCAACCACACATGATTACATGAAATGTTACAATAAGAATGCAAAAGTAGATCGTGCAGGAAATAAAGAACACTAGGAAAATATGCGGGTCAGCTGTTCGGTGTGTGATTGACCTAGTCCATGGCTCTAGCGGAACTCAAGAAATTTTTTTTATTTTTATTTATTTATTTATTTATTTTTAAATGCCCTCTTTAGTTTGGGTCATAGCAGTTAACCTTCAGTATATATTTATTTGCTCTAGTTAGGTTGAGATGGTGTTGATGCTTACGGTATAAATTTGGAATCATTAGAATAACCAGAAGTTTATTTTAACTTACTCCGAGTCTTTGAGTAATGTTCACATAATGTTATCAAGCATGCTATAGTTTCTTTTCATTCATCACATGTTTCATATTTTTCCTTGGTTATTGATTTGACCAAACATCTGCAACTCTTTTGCTATCCAGTAATTGAGATTAAATTGGATGCGAGTCTTGGTGAAGCTGTCCTGTTACTGTCCCAAAATAAAGTTCTTAGTGCACCTGTTGTGGATGTTGACGCGCCAGAGGACGCTAGTTGGATTGATAGATATCTTGGAATGGTGGAGTTTGCAGGCATTGTTGTGTGGATCAGGTTCGCATATTAGTTTTCTTGAATCTTAGATATTTAATTAAGTTGTCAAATTATTAATATGGGCTATCAAGGGAAAAAACAGAGTAGGTGTAATCTCACGCTACATGTACAGGCAGAAAAGAATGGCAGCTTGGATGCATTAGAGGGCTCTATGAGACCAGCTATTGCTGCAACAGCCAGTGGGGTGTCTTCTCCGAGATATAGAAGCTCACTACCTGAGTCGCCTAAGACTGCTGGAATTTTTTTTGAGATATTAACTTCCTCTGATTTCTATAAAAGTACAAAGGTTTTTCTTCTAAATAATTTATATTCGTTTCTTCTCTTCCAGAATTTATCAAAATTCATTTTCCCTTTTTTGTTTCATTCAAATACTTTTTAATAACTCAAGTTAAATACATCTTGGGATCATTTTGTTAGGCTCCATTTCTAGAGTTGCAGACATCAAACTCCTTTCTGATCATGCTTTTACTACTCTCAAAGTACAGAATGAAGATCATCCCTGTAGTAGATCCAGGTGAGCAGAAGATAGACAACATCATTACAGTTTGCTATAATTCATATGTTGGAAGAATGTGCCGATCTCTAGTGGTTCAAAAGCTTAGGTTCTAAGAAATTGCGTGGCCTTGGTCTTCCTCTTATGAAAACCGATAAAGTTATCAAGGTACATGGCTCTATACATTAATCTGCCTTTCATGTCTGTATGTGTCGCCATTGTAGTTTCATTGTTGCCTATTTTTCATTGCGCATCTGACTTGTAACTTTTTGTTTTGCAGGCAGACGAGGATGAACTGGTGTTGCAGGCATTTAGACTAATGAGGGAGAAGAGAGTTGGTGGACTACTCAGAGATTAAGACTGCTCGAAGTTAATACTGTTAGTGTATTAGTTACAACTGTTAGTTATAAGTTAGTACTGTTGGTTCATATAGTTAGTAATGCATATATGATATGTATTAGTTGTTTATGGAAAAGATTATAGATACTTCGGAAAATATTGTATTTGAATTTGTTTTGACATATATTTGAATTTGTTTTGATATATATTGAATTTTTAAATGTGACTAAAAGATGCATTTAGTCACATTTATTAACACTTTTGGTCACTATTTGTTTAATTCGTTGTGTGACTAAATATTACAAAAGGCCACACAAACATAAAATTCGTGTGACAATTGAATGATCAATAGTCACAAAAAACACATATTTATTCACTTTAAACACCATACGGTCACACTTATTAATACTTTTAGCCACTTTATGATTAATTGTATGTGACTAAATACCAAAAACAAACATGCTTTGTGTGACTAAATATTACAAAAGGCCACACAAAAACAAAAGTCATGTGGCCATTTGATGATCAATAGTCACACAAAACACACATTTCTTCACTTTAAATGGCATATGGTCACACATTTTAACACTTTTGGCCACTTTATGCTTAATTGTATGTGACTAAATACCCAAAAGAAACATGTTTTGTGTGACTAAATGTTACAAAATGCCACACAAACATAAAATTCATGTGGCCATTGGATGATCAATAGTCACACAAAAAACACATTTCTTCACTTTAAACACCATACGGTCACACTTATTAATACCTTTAGTCACTTTATGATTAATTGTATGTGACTAAATACCAAAAACAAACATGCTTTGTGTGACTAAATATTACAAAAGGCCACACAAAAACAAAAGTCATGTGGCCATTTGATGATCAATAGTCACACAAAACACACATTTCTTCACTTTAAATGGCATATGGTCACACATTTTAACACTTTTGGCCACTATATGCTTAATTGTATGTGACTAAATACCTAAAACAAACATGCTTTGTGTGACTAAATGTTACAAAAGGCCACACAAACATAAAATTCATGTGACCATTGGATGAACAATAGTCACACAAAACACACATTTCTTCACTTTAAACGGCATATGGTCACATTTATTAACACTTTTGGCCACTTTATGCTTAATTGTATGTGACTAAATTACCAAAAGAAACATGTTATGTGTGACTAAATGTTAGAAAAGGCCACACAAACATGAAATTCATGTGGCCATTGGATGATCAATAGTCACACAAAATACACATTTCTTTCACTTTAAACACCATATGGTCACACTTATTAACACTTTTAGACACGTTATGATTAATTGTATGTGACCAAATACTCAAAAGAAACATGATTTGTGTGACTAAATATTACAAAAGGCCACACAAACATAAAATTCAAGTGGCCATTGGATGAACAATAGTCACACAAAATACGTATTTCTTCAATTTAAACACCATATGGTCACACTTATTAACACTTTTGGCCAGTTTATGCTTAATTGTATGTGACTAAATATACAAAAAAAATGCTTTATGTGACTATACAGTGTTTATGGTCACTAATACTGATTAATCCAATAAAATTTGTACCTAATTAGTCACACATGTTAAGGTTTTGGTTACTGTTTTGTAATAGAGACTAAAAAAAAGTCAAACATGTGACCGTAGGGTACCTACGGTCGCGCAACCTTTAGTCACACACACTCGAAAAATCATGTGTGACTATATGTATATCGTCACACTTTTTGGGTGTAGCAAAATCCACTTTTTGTTCTAGTGGGAGCGTCCTACGGATCCCTAGGATCACACTAGACGAATCCCTCAAGAAGTGATCCGTGGGACAGTATTGAATTTTTGTCTATAAATAGTGAGCTATTTCTTCATTGTAATTTTTGTCTATAAACACATACTTTCTCCTAGTATTGTAAACTCTCTAACCTCAGATCCAAAGGATCTTTCTATGTAGTTTTGTGTTTTTGTTCGTGTGATCTTCTAGGTTCCTCTTAAAGGCAAGATCACCACCTCATGAAGTAGAGCTAGCTCAAGTCCATGAGTTGCCAAGCTTCGTCATCATCAAGACTACTGAAGTTCTCTTATTGATAAGTTCTTTCCTCTCTAGAAGTGTTGTGTCTAAATCATTAGTGAAGGATGCCAAGAAGGTCCGTGTCCAAGGCATTAGTGAAGGGTGCCAAAGGTCCATGATGAAGGCATTAGTGAAAGGTGCCAAAAGATCATGTCAAGGGCATTAGTAAAAGATGCCAAGGGTGTACAATCGATATGGTAAATCGATGTACAAATATAGATAGGTTGTGTCCAAGGATATTGATATCCTTGATGATGTTGTAATAAGGAGTGGGTCTCCTTTGGGATAGGTGTTGTGTAGTGTTAGGTAGTAGTTCCTCCTTAGTAATGGAACTCGATATCTAGCCTTGTACCGGATAAAGTGTAGGCGACGTTGTGATAGGTTTGGTTCTACCTCGTGGAAGAACCCAGTGTCTAGCCTTGTACCGGATAAAGAGTAGGCGACGTTGTGAAGGCTTCTTCGCCACAAGGAGCTTGTGTTGTGTAGTGATAACGAACTCTCGAGTAGGTGACTCGAGGAGTGGAGTAGGGCAAGGAAGGTGTCCTTGTAACCGAACCACTATAAATACTCGTGTCTTGGTTTTGTGCTTCTAACTCTTTAGAGTAAATTACATAATTGGTCCTTGTGGTTTGTTGAAAATTGCAGAAAATGTCCCTGTGTTTTTTTTTGACGCGTTTCGTCCCTGTGGTTTACAAATCTTACGGATTTTGTCCCTCGTCCAAAAATGTCCGTTAAGTGTTTTGCGTCGTTAGTCCTTCGTTAGTGCAGTTCGTTAAGTGTTTTGCACCGTTAGTCCTTATTTTTTAAAATGTAGTTTTTCCCAATTAGTCCCTCCGTTAATAATAGTTATCGCCCGATTTTTCACGTTTTTGTCCGTTTTTATCCGTTTTCATTCGTTTTTCGTCCGTTTTTTACGTTTTTATCCCTTTTTGTCTTTTTTTATATGCTTTCGTCTGTTTTTTACGCTTTTGTCCGTTTTCGACAGTTTTTTTTACGTTTTTGTCCGTATTTTTTCGTTTTCGCCCGTTGTTTTACGTTTTTGTCTGTTTTTCTTACATTTTGTCCGTTTTCTTATGTTTTGTCTGTTGTTCTTACGTTTTGTCCGTTTTTCGTACGTTTTTATCGGTTTTTGGTATGTTTTTGTCCGTTTCAAAAAAAAAAATTTGAATAAAAAAAATATTTTTCAAATATGTTTTTTTTTTTTTTTTTTTTTTAAATATGTCCGTTTTTTTACAAAATATTTGAAAAAAAATATTTTTGTTCAAATTTTTTTTTTGAAATTTTTTATTCAATTTTTTTTAAAAATTTGATATTTTGTTTTTCAATTTTTTTTTCGGAAATATTTTTTTTCCAATTTTTTTTTTTGGAAAAAATTTTAAAAACGAAAGATAAACGGACAAAATGTAAGAAAAACGTAAAACAACGGGCGAAAATGGAAAAAAACGGACAAAAACTTAAAAAGCGGCAAACGAATAAAAATGTAAAAACGGTCGAAATTGGATAAAAAGACAAAAACGGACAAAAGCGTAAAAAAGACGAAAGCATATAAAAGCAGAAAAGGGATAAAACGAAAAACGGACGAAAACGAAAAAAACGGGGAAAACGGATAAAAACGAATGAAAACGGATAGAAACGGACAAAAACGTAAAAAATCGGGCGATAACTATTATTAACGGATGGACTAATTGGGAAAAACTACATTTTAAAAAATAAGGACTAACGGTGCAAAACACTTAACGAACTGCACTAACGAAGGACTAACGGCGCAAAACACTTAACTGACATTTTTGGACGAGGGACAAAATCCGTAAGATTTGTAAACCACAGGGACGAAACGCGTCAAAAAAAAAACACAGGGACATTTTCTGCAATTTTCAACAAACCACAAGGACCAATTATGTAATTTACTCAACTCTTTATATTTGCAGTACCTACTTACATACTTATCTATCAACATCCAACATACACATTCAATAGATTGACATAAGTTGATCTAAATATTATAAAACGAAGTTTTAATTGGTAAAACTATTCAACCCCCATTCTAGTTTTTTACAATTGGTACCAGAGCTTCGTTACCAAGTTTCTTAAGAGTATATTGTACTTTTAAAACTTGATACGATCCGTGTATGATTAAAAACTACAAGGAAGGAAATTTCTTAAAAACAAAAGGCCACGTTTTAAAATCATCATATATTATAATGTTGGATAATGATAGATCTTTCTAATATTTTCCCTGTTGAGAATTCTCCATACTAGGATTTGGGCATCCTAAGAAGATCATGAATAATTTTGCTTTAATATTTCTTTTATCAAAAAGAATATATAGCAAAGGTATGCTCTTTATTAAATTACTTACAAATAAATTATTTTCGTATATTTTCTAGATTAATTAATAATATCATTTTGTATAAACATGATTAAGATTAGTAGTCTCATTACGCTTTCTTAAAAATCACTAAAGTTGTTATCTATATTGAACTCATCATTAAGAATAGTATTCTTCGTTGATCTCTATAGAAAAACTACAAACTAGTGATAATGATATCTCGGCAATTCGAGAGCCTTGGTCATCACTCCTCACATAAGGTTATTGATATTTCATCTATGTCAATAAGCATCCATGTGAAACTCCTCATATTATGATAAAATATGATTTTATCATAATCTTTAAACTTCCCAAAAACTATGATTAATTCATATAAAGGGAATCTCGTCAAATAGGACTAGTAAAACACGTCAAAACCCCAAACCATAAGTTATAGAGCATAAACATCAACCCTAGCCAAGAATTAGAACTCCCAAATTAAAATTATCAAAGATTACTTAAACTACTAACTGCTGATATGCCGGATCCCTAAGTTTTCACTAGCCGAATCCCTCATTCAAGGGATCCGTGGGAACTGGCACATCAGAAGACAATTTAAGTAAAAGATGACCACTGTGGACTTCTATACTTCACTTTACCTTCTCAAACTCACGAACATAAAACCCAATTTACTGTTCACAGGAGTTAATTCATCATCTTCTCTAAGGAAACAATCACTTGTGTAAGTATAATCTTCACAACATTGTTCTTTCCATTCTTCAATTCCTAGGAGTACAATTTTCATCTTTAGAAATTGAGCTCAAATGGGTTTGTCACAATTTGATATCACATTGTTTTCTAAGATAAACTAAATCAAAGTATCAACATTGTTAATACAAATTAAACTCATTTTTTGAATTCAATGAAGATGTATTGAGCAAAATTGTGATGAATCCTATTAGGTTACTATTCACACAATTAACACCACATTGTGGTTTTGATGTTTAGGACAAATCATGCCTAGCAATAAACAACAAGATTACCAAGACACGGCACATTACGTTCCCATGTATCATCGAAAGGATGGCTTGAGCCCGGATGACCGAAACACCTTCAAGATGTTGGAAAAGAGATTATTCCACGAAGGATGAGTAGTTGAACCCTCATTCATCAACAACACCGACATTCCCCAAGTCTTTGCGGGAATCAACTTCCATTGCCTCTCGAACATTAAAGAGAAAATTTGTCCGGTGTTTGTACTAGAGTTTTACAAGACCATGAGAATCATTCGAAATGAAGATGGAACCATTTTGATAGCTTTTATCATCAATGAGCACGAGTTCACCTTCACTCTTGAAGAGTTTGCTAGGATACTTCGTATCCCATGTCAAGGAATATGTATGTACTCAAATGAATGGTCATTAGCCGAGCTTCATGACATGGTGGATCATCACAAGGTATACTTCACATCCATCCCGGAAGCAACTACGGTAAGAGATACCGTCTTCATGGAAAGAGCATCTCCATCAAGAGTCACTAGAAAGTCCAAGGTGATCTATAGAGATCCGTTTCAAATGGAGCTTTTGGAAATGTTCCCATTATAAAAGAAATGGGAACTAGTGCTAAGGGAGAACGTCCTTTTCTTGGGAGGAATTAAGGATCATCTCAATGCTTTCCTAAGCTTCATGATCTATTGCCTTGTAACCGGCACTCATTTCAACCTCTCCTATTACATGGTGAAACAAATGGCAAGTGTGAAAAGGACGGACAAGATGGTACTCCCCTATGCCATGCTCTTGACTCGCCTAGCAAACTTTGTCTTTGATCTAGATGAATCTCCTTACTCCAATTACCACACCTTTTGCAACAAGGTTATGGTGCCCTTGTCTGATGGAAAGACTACAAGGATTATGGTGGATGACAAGAGACCTCACCCACTAACGGATTCATCGGATGAAAGAGAAAGAGAAGGAGAAGGTAGCAACCCCATTGGCAACGTCCAACTCGACCCCCTAGCATACATTAACCAGCTGCCAGAAGTCCCGAGCCCTTCACAAGAATTCTAACAAACCAAGGGCATGTTCAAGTGTTTTGCTAACTTCCTCATGAAGAAGAAGAAGTAGGGGTGAAGGGGTAAAGAGTGAAGAGTAGAGGCGATGGAGATGGAGATGAAGATGGAGATGGAGTAGGAGGTTAAATGGGAGGAAGGTAAGGTCGTAGACCTTAATTTGTAAAACAATGGTCTGTAAACAATCTAAACAATATTTCTGTAGTTTAGGACGTAGCTTGTAGTAGATGGCATGGCATAAACTAAAACATTCTAACTTAGGAACCCGTAAAATGAGAATTTTACGACAGCTTGATCACCATCAAGAAGTCAGTCCCACTCATTTTGCTTACATTCTACTCGCCCTTACTTACTATGCGTAATATTTGTTGCTTGCATATTTTTATTGAATGTAGAAATGATTAAGATGAGTATTTGCTAAAGAGTGCAAAAACTGCACATTTCCTGAGAAGCTACTGGTCAGCAGTAGCCGGATCCCTGAGCTATAACTAGCCGGATCCCTCAGATGAGGGAACCGTGGGATCCGGGCAAACAGAAGTAGAGTTGCAGACTTCCACACTTCAAACCACTTCTCTAGACCACATTATACTAGCTAAACATAACTCTTTAGGATTACTCAAGTCTTCCTCAAACTCAGTAGGTCTCACACTCACTCATAGCTAGCTTAAGATCACATTCAAGGTGCTTTTGATTTATCAATTCACCTAAACTCACCATTTTTTCGCTCCAATACTAACACATTATTCCTCACGTCTCAAAACATATAGCTTGATATTTCTCTCAATGTTAGCAAATTGATTTTAGTCATCCTTACCTCAAAAAAGGCTTAAAGCTAGTTTTTCATCTCTTTTTATTTTTTAGGAAATTTTCAAATTTTTCTTAAGCCACCATCTGATATCTAGGATCAATTGTCCATATTTGTCATCCTCAAATCAATAGTATCATCCTTAAACACTTAGTTGCACTCTCAAAAAGTCCACTTTTCTACCAAAAACCATCATTAGGTATCCTCACTCCTTATAGTTGGACATTTAAGTCACATACCATTTCAAACATCTGAGGAAAGTCAAACCCTCAAGATTTATAGGTACTAGACCTTAAAAGAGGATAATCACTTCACCACTTTGCTGTCTGACAATCGGATCCCTAGTTTATAACTAGACGGATCCCTCATGAGAGGGAACCGTGGGATTCAGGTCTACAGAACAGTTTATGATAAGCTTTTCTTCCAAATTCAAACTCTCTTTGGTATTCTAAATACTTTTACTTACCATTTAATGACTCCCTAGAATAGAACAACACTATAGGTGACCTTAGTGCATGCCAAAAATTCTTAGTGGTCAGGAATTTCATTTATTAACTCAACTTCATCCTTTATAAACCAAGAATTCTTATGAGCTTAAGCCACTATTCATACCACAATCCAAAAATCAGTAGCTAAGACTTCTATTACACCCTTTCTTTCTTCATGACTAAAGTATCTAGCAAGAACTCTTCAACTAAAGGTTCATCCAAAAATAATGCTCACATGGTTCATGAGATATCATCCACCGAGTCATCACAGATGTCCAAATGCTAGAATCCCTCCTCAACAAACTCAATCAACCAAAGCTAGAAAAACTGCTATGATTAGCATTCGAACTTTTGAGTTGGAAAAGTCTTCATCAAGCACTAAACCAAACACACCTAGTTCTAGTAAAACACCCAAGTCTTCATTTTTAGAACCTAGAATACATTCCTTTACCGAACCTCTTTCCCATCCAAATCTCTACTCGTTCGAAGACTCACCACCAAGGACTTCCCATTCACCAACCTTCTCGCTAAATAGGGAACCAACTTCATCACCAAATAGTCCATCTTTGTAGACAAGGAATCACCAAAGATCTAATCATATAGAGGACTTTCCACCTCCACCACCAACTCGTGCATCATCACCTTCATTTTTAGTGGAACCACATCCTACGTTGCTCAACTCACATTCACAAGTTCCACTATCCTTTGTGGAGCCTCCTCAAAACATCCCACATCCTTCGGTTTCTAGTCATGACAATAATTGCTCTTATTGTCAACTCACCCAAGGACTTGTTCTAGAAGTACGGAATGAGTTGCATTTCATGTTTAAACATCTCCTTGAACGATTGAAAGTCTACTCTTCCTTAGATTTTAAGCACTTTTATGCTTCTTAGGTTTCCGTCACTTCTTAGAATTAGTAGAAAATGTATTACATGTTTTAGTCATTCTCTTAGTTTTAGATATATATATATCATTTGTCGCATTTTTTTATTGAATGAAATTACATGTTATATGCCATATGATCTTGAGAATATGTTGGGTGCCTTAATACATAACTCTTGTTGATGTGTATACCACTTTTTACATCACCATTGCTGTCTTAAGCTTACAGTCAGACGGATCCCTCATTTTAGTCTAGACGGATCCCTCCAAAGGAGGAACCGTGGAATCCGTGCAACAGAAGACATTTTTATTACCAACTTGAGTCTTATTTGCATGAAATTATGCATCATATACCTGTTTTCTAACCTTTGTTTTAAAGATTTTCAATATACACATGAAGACTTTGACACCCTTAGCTAGGGGGAGTGTCTTGTCAAAGCAAAACTATTTCAAAATCATTTGCAATACTTTCACATTGGTTTACATTACTTGACGTCCTCCTCACAAAGGAGCACTCGTCAAGGGGGAGCATGTTCGTCAAAAAGACGAAACCATTTGCAAACAAAATTGCAAAGCACTCGCTTAGTCTTTCTAATTACTGACGCCCTCACAAAGGGATGGACCCGTCAAGGGGGAGGTAAGACGAGAATCCTTCTCTTCCCTAACTCTATATTTTTCATTTTTACTTTTCACATGTTTTTCCTTCAAAACTATGTGTTAGTTTCTTTTCGACGCTCTTTTTGTTTCGACAAAAATGGGGAGAAGAGAGTAAAAACTCCAATTCAAACTTTTACGAATTTTAGTTTTTCCTTAAAATAATCTTATGTTTTGTCATCAACAAAAAAGGGGGAGATTGTTAATACAAATAAGCCGTAAAAACGTTTATTTATATTTTATGATCTTCTAATGTTTTGTCGATAACAAACGTAAAATCATTTTAACGAAACAAATAAAATACGTAAATGGTTTGAGCCAATAGTTTACTAACACACTTACGTTTTCATATAAAACACTAAACAAGTAAATAGTATTTTCATGTTATAGTAATGCATATGTATAACAACTAGTGTTTACATAATGGGTATTAATATACATACTTAGTATGTATTGTAATGGGTAAGAATCTAAGTACTTGACCTATTAACTAGATACATTGAATGTAGCTGGGTAAAACCCAAAGTCCATGACCCATACCCATGTAGCATGATCCATAACCCATGATCCATTGACTAGATGAATTGCATCTTCTAGATACATTGTATCTATTTGGATACCCATGATCCAAAGTCTATGACCCATGACCCATGATCCATGACCCATAACCCATTTAGGGGGAGCGTCATATGGATCCTAGGAATACACTAGACGGATCCTTCAAGTAAGGGATTCGTGGGAAAATAGAAAATTTTTGTCTATAAATAGTGAGCCATTTCTTCATTGGAAGTTGCCACTTCCACACATACTTTCTCCTAGTATTGTAAACTCTCTAACCTCATATCCAAAGGATCTTTCTATATAGTTTTGTGTTTTTGTTTGTGTGATCTTATAGGTTCCTCTTAAAGGCAAGATCACCACCTCATGAAGTAGAGCAAGCTCAACTCCATGAGTTGCCAAGCTTTGTCATCATCAAGACTACTGAAGTTCTCTTATTGATAAGTTCTTTACTCTCTAGAAGTGTTGTGTCTAAATCATTAGTAAAGGATGCCAAGAAGGTCCGTGTCCAAGGCATTAGTGAAGGGTGCCAAAGGTCCATGATGAAGGCATTAGTGAAAGGTGCCAAAAGATCATGTCAAGGGCATTAGTAAAAGATGCCAAGGGTGTACAATCGATATGGTGAATCGATGTACAAATATAGATAGGTTGTGTCCAAGGATATTGATATCCTTGATGATATTGTAATAAGGAGTGGGTCTCCTTTGGGATAGGTGTTGTGTAGTGTTGGGTAGTAGTTCCTCCTTAGTAATGGAACTCGGTATCTAGCATTGTATCGGATAAAGTGTAGGTGACGTTGTGATAGGTTTGGTTCTACCTCGTGGAAGAACCCGGTGTCTAGCCTCGTACTGGATAAAGAGTAGGCGACATTGTGAAGGCTTCTTCGCCATAAGGAGCTTGTGTTGTGTAGTGATAATGAACTCTCGGGTAGGTGACTCGGGGAGTGGAGTAAGGCAAGGAAGGTGTCCTTGTAACTGAACCAATATAAATACTCGTGTCGTGGTTTTGTGCTTCTAACTCTTTATCTTTGCATTACCTACTTACTTACTTATCTATCAACATCCAACATACACATTCAATAGATTGACATAAGTTGATCTAAATATTATAAAACAAAGTTTTAATCGGTAAAACTATTCAACCCCCCCCCCCATTCTAGTTTTTTATAGCTATGATGGCTCTATCACTCATGGATCATTACATGGTGGACTATATGCTCTCAATCACTCTCCAACAAATTAATTACCATCTTCACACCAGCTCCTCATCACTGTGGCATGCTAGATTTGGTCATCCATCCTATCAAGTACTTCACAAGATCAAAGAACTTTCCTCTGTAATTAATCATAATATAAAGAATAAGTGTTCCATTTGTCCTTTAGCCAAACATCATGTTTTACCTTTGCCTTCAAGTAACTCTCCTGCTTCAACTCTATTTGAACTTGTCCATTTAGATGTTTGGGGTCCCTACAAACATTTTACTTTCAATGGTTGTAAATATTTTCTAACTATTGTTGATGATCATTCAAGAGCAACATGGACCTATCTCTTACCAACAAAACAACATGTTTTCTCAACCTTCAAATGCTTCAGTGAATACATCTTAAACCAATTTAATTCTTTAATCAAAACAGTAAGAAGTGATAATGGCATTGAGTTTCTAAATGAACAATTCAAAACTTACTTTCAATCAAAGGCAATAATCCATCAAACTTCATTTCCTTATACCCCACAACAAAATTCAAGGGTTGAAAGGAAACGCAAACAACTATTACAAATGGCAAGAGCCTTACACTTTCAAGCAAACTTTCCAATACATCTATGGGGACATTGTATCCTAACTGCCACATGCGTAATAAACAGATTGCCTTCAAGAGTATTTGGCAACAAAAGTCCTTATGGAATCCTTTATCAGTCACCTCCAATCATTGACCATCTCAGAGTCATTAGTTGTCAAGCCTTTGTATATCATCACAACCTTAACAAATTTGGACCTAAAGCCACCAAATCAGTCTTACTTGGCTATCCTCAAAGCAAAAAAGGCTACATCCTTTATGACATTAAACACCAAAAGACCATCACTAGCAGGAATGTCACATTTGATGAGCACATCTTCCCTTTTCACTCACCAACCAATCCTACTACTCAGACTGATCCATTCACATCACCCTTAGAGTACTCACATGCTCTACCACCAACACCTTCACAACTATCGTCATATGCCACACAACCATCCAATTCACCCACACCACCTCCAATTCTACCAATTCCTTCACCTACCCCAATCCAAACCCCCTAACTAGAACCTATCCCAAACACCCCAACTCCTATCAATTTACCAACATCTACACAACCTCAACCACCACCTCTAAGACAGTCCACTAGAACCAAAAGCTTATCTCACAACCTCAAAGGCTTTCAAGTACAACTCCTAAAATCTCTCATCAATGTCACTACCAAATATCATCACTCAAACTACATTAACTATCATAACTTATTCACACAAAACAAACACTCCATAAATATTGTGAATACTATCAAGGAGCTCTACTCCTACTTCCAAGCATCAAAGAATCCTAAATGGACTGAAGCAATGAACAAAGAGATCAAATCCCTTGAAGAAAATGGTACATGGGAATTCACTCTCATACATTCTGGTAAAGTACCTATTGGTAGCAAATGGGTATACAGGATCAAGCTACATGCAAATGGCAACATTGATAAATACAAGGCAAAGCTAGTTGCAAAGGGTTTCACACAAAAGGAAGGGATTGAGTACAAGGAAACATTTTCTCCAGTTGCAAAAATGGTCACAGTCAGAACATTACTTGCTACAGCTGTACAACAAGGCATGCAAATTGAGAAATTGGACATTAACAATGCCTTCCTTCATGGAGATCTCAATGAAGAAGTGTATATGACCATTCCTCAAGGCTACACTCAACAGTTTCCACCCAACACAGTTTGCAGGCTCAAAGGGTCATTTTATGGACTTAAACATGCTAATAGACAATGGTTTGAAAAGCTCACCACCTTCCTAATTCAACTAGGCTTCACAGCTAGGATTCTGATTTCATCACCACCATCAAGTATCACCTACACACCAAGTTTAGTATCAAATATTGGGCCCACTTCATTACTACCTTGGCATAGAATTTTTGAGAAATTCATCTGGTCTTGCTATGAGTCAAAGAAAATATGCTCTGGATCTCCTAGAATGTGCAGGTGTACTCAGCTCTAAACCTATTGCCACTTCTATGGATCCAATTATCAAACTCAATGACACAGATGGATACCTTCTAACTGATCCCTCTACCTACAGGACTTTTGTCGGCAAGATAATCTATCTCACAATCACTAGACCTGATTTGTCATTTACTGCACAAGCTTTAAGTCAATTCTCACACAGTCTTAAATCACCTCATTACAATGCCCTTTATCAAAGTACTTAGGTACATAAAATTATGTCCAGGACAATATTGTTTTTCCCTGCAAACAACACTCCACAACTCACAACCTATTGTAATAGTGATTGGGCTCGTTGTGCAGTCACTAGAAGATCAGTGTCAGGATATGCAGTGTTCCTTGGCCATAGTCTTATATCATGGAAATCTAAAAAGCAGATAGTGGTCTCAAGATCTTCCACAGAGGCTGAATATAGAGCATTGGCAGATACAACTTGTGAGATTTCATGGCTTAAGTGTCTTCTCAAAGACTTACATGTTCAGGTTCCTACTCCATCCTTAGTAATGTGTGAGAATTCCTCTACAATAGTTCATGCCAACAATCTAGTCCATCATCAGAGAACAAAACATATTGAAATAGATTGTCACTTTGTGAGGGATAAGATTAAAAAAGGCCAAATAACACCTCATTTTATATCCTTAAAGTTTCAAGTTGCAGACATTCTCACTAAAGGTCTCAACAAGTATTTGCACTTTAACTATCTGTCCAAATTGGGCACAGTGATCCATACACAATGCCAATTTGAAAGGGGATAAAGTGAATGATAAAGCTACATTGGAGCAGAATGTGCCAAACACCACTTCTACCAATCCCGTTGTTAACCCAAACACTAGTTCTGCACAAGTCCAAAGCATACAAAAGGATGCAACTCCACCAAAGATGAAACTGCTTCATAACCAATGTCTTGTTTAATGTAATGGAATGTAATATGTATAATTAGAATAGCTTTGTATTGTATAAATACCTCTTGTAACTTCATTTATTTCTTAATGAAATCATTTACATTTCATACACTTATTTCGTTCTCTTTGTTTTTTTTTTTTTTTTTTATATTTTCTTTACCTTTGATCACATAATATATACAATTTAATATTTACCATCTTCATTATGAATGTTAAAAGTAAAACATTGTTTACAAGGGTTTTAAACCCTTAAATGTCTTTCAAGTAATATCGACAACCGTTAAAAGTAAAATATTGTACAAATTGGTAAAATATATTAAAAGCTAACAATGCCACCAAAACCTAAATGCGTTAACTTCCTAAAGTTTAAACTCATTCTTAGATCATCAGCTACAGTGACTAATAAACTGCTTTGCTATTGAGTTGCTAAGAGCAACTCAATAGCAACTAAAATGGGCATTTTTCAAAAGACTTGACACTATTTCATCAAGTCATTAATACAAAAATTTTCATTGGAGACAATGACTTGAAAGACTAAAGACTTGGTCTCTTTTGAGCATTTAAAGCAATGACTTAGAGGGGTGGGTGTGGTGACAAGCCTCAAGCTCTTCATCACTACCACGTCACTGCCACATCAGCATAACAAACCTCCACAACTAACCACAACAAACCTCTTTCCCTCATAACAAACCTCAACATCTTCATTTGAGACCCACCACTACAACTTTATTTTTTTCTTTTTCAAATTTTCATATAAACTAATTTTATTTATTAAAACAAAAATACAAAACAATATATTTAAAAAGAAGTTAAAAAAAAAAGGAAAAAAATAGAAGAAAGAATGTAAAACGTTACCTATTTATTCATCACAACTTTATTATCCACTTTAATTAAAAAAATTAATAATAAAAAGAAAATAAAAAAAAGGACTTGACACTTGACACTTTTGAAATAACTTTATTCAAACACTCACTCACAAATCTCTTCTTGCAATGACTTGACACTTTTGAAATAACTTTATGCGTTAGAGAACAAGTTTACACACACAAATTTTGAATCAAGTCGGAGTACCACTCTCTTTTCCAACATGCTTTTCATATGACTTTATATTTAGTTAAATGATAGGCACACCTCGGGGTGAAACATACCAACGTTGAAACGTTTTCAGTAATTGTTGACTCTGGCAAAATTTGCACGCATGAGATAAATTAGCATAAATGAAATCATAATTAATGGCAAGAACATGATAATTAAATGAAATATATACAGCTGACTCATGAAGATACTTTCCCCAACACCAATTTATTTTCACAATGATAAAAAATGTACATAATTTAGCTAAACGCTAGCTAAACACATAAAAGTTACATAGAGACGTACTCAATGTTAAAAGCTTGCCATCCTTTTCAAAGTTATACAATTCTTCAAACTCAATAATTACTTGTCTAATGAAATCTAGCATAGACAATATAACTATTAGATAACATTACTTGAATTTTCTTTTTTTTTTGGGTAAAAAAGGTTAAGATGACCCGGTAAATATTATTACTCCAAAAAACATTTAAGTACAAAGGATATGAGTGACATCTCATATCTCAGCCCATTACATAGGGAAACTTACATAATGCACTTCCAATTTTCAAAATAAAACAATACACCACAACTCACATGATGTGTACTACCAATATACGAACACCAAGACTACTTTTTACCACGCCCTTTGAGCTTAAAGTCATTTAACTCATGTGGGAGATCGTAGACGTGGCTCGTATAATCATCATAATCCTCTTCATGCATGGAACACTTTAAGTCTATCGTTGTTTTTGAGTTAAAACTGAGCCACATGAATTTTCAACAATTACGATGCTACGGTTCAAATTTTTCAAGATTGAATGGTTGCAGAATGACGACAACGCCTCGTTTAGCTGACGTTGGAAACCAGACACAAAACCTACCCTTAACGATACATGTAACTTATTGGTCCGAATAGAACATAATTACGATTAGGTGAAATAGGTTTTCACAAATATATACATATAGATGTGAAAACTGAAAACACATACGGAAGTGTTTCAATCAATTATATTAAGTACATTTTCATCCATAATTATCAGCTTCATACCATAAATAGACAAAGGAACAATTGTTTATCATATGGGTAATGATATGTGCACATTGAATTTTACTTTGCACACATACAATTAATGAATAAAAACAAACAATACCCCATGTAATTTTATGTGTGCAAAGTAAAATTTTATGTGTACATATCAATTCCCCAATCATATTTGCTTCAAACGAATGTGTAAACTACTTATAAGTGAATCTGCATTCTTGAAATTTTAAATCTTAAAAACTTAAATTAATGTGGTTTATCTAAATTACCTCTGAGTATATCTTACTACTACCTCCGTCCAAAATTATAAGTCCAGTTTGACTTTTTGACTTAAACTTTGACCTTAAATATTTTTGTTTGTATTATATAATACTTGATGCAAAATATATAAATGGATTGTGTTTGAAATATATTTTCATTTGGTATAATTTTCATCAAGTGTTATATAATACAAACAAAAATATTTAAGGTCAAAGTTCGAGTCAAAAAATCAAATTGGACTTAAATTTTGGGACGGAGGGAGTATATCTTAAGCTTGATTAATTTTATATTTAGCAACTTTTCAAAAACACACACATTATAAATGATAAAAACACACGCTTTGTATTTATAAAACACATGCTTTGCATCAAAGCTTGAACGAAAATCACGATTTCGCAAATATACTTATTTACCGCTATACATTGTCGCTTTACACGAATATACGTCCGGTTATAGACTTATATTCTGACAGTCACAAGCTTTTTACCACAACACAAACCATTCAATAGTACTAGTTGGATACCCGCGCACAGCGACGGCGATAAATATTGTTATATAATAAATACAGTAAATGAATTGCTAACCCAACTCTCCCCGCAATTCCCTATCTGCTTAGTGAATTCATTTCACAACACTCCAAATGTATATATGTGTTAGTTGTATGTGTTTGTTTGGGTTTTCCGTATCTTTCCCGTGACATCATTATTCTCGCATATAAAAAGACCTTTACAATCTCTTTCCCGTCAAACACTTTCTCAAAAGTAAATGATTTTGATAAATAAAGTTTGTATTGATTGAAATAAAGGTTAAAGTTATAAAAATTTGAATCAAAATAAAATAAACCTACTAAAAATGTAAAAACTAAAAACTCATAAAAATATATCAAAATGGATATTGAATTAAAGAGCACAAAATTTTAAAAAATATGATGAAATTAGATTATAAAAAAATTAAACGAATTAAAAGATATTTAAATTTAAAAATAAATGTGATTAATTAGTTAAGAAGTAATCTGTGTCACCCCATTATTGGAGCTCTTAATTTTAGTTTGTTAGAGCCCCTTCTTTTTTGTTATTGTTTAGTTAGATAAGTGACACATGTCACTGAATGATTAGAGCCCATTATCTTAAATTTTTGTGAAGCCCACAACTTAAATGCTTTATATAGTAGTATAGATAGTATAAATTATAATGCCTAACCTGTTAATCTCTCCACTCAAAATTATATATACATTAGCATACTTAAAATACAAAGTAATTGTTCCGATTATCATGTTCATATTAAAAGTCCAAAACATGGTTCTACACACAAGTTGCGAGAGCACTTAAGACCTCACTATTTGAATGAGACACCTTAAGCACACTTTAGATGCAATAAAAGGCAAAATGAATGAAAGAAAATATACTCATTTCTCATAGTAAACAATTACTTAATTTTTTTTTATTATTTTATTAATTTATTTATTTATTTCAAATATGGTTAACTTGCTTGCATGACATGAGATTTTCTTATTCTTTTGGTAATCATGTCGGCAAAGTTTATTTGTATGGTCACATGTGTAATTAAACATGTCTATTATAGAATCACCTATATTAGCTTAACGTCCATTTCTCTAGGCCAATACATGCATGCTACTCTACATCCATGTTCATGGCGAAATTTAAACCCTCACTCACTACTTGGATGAGATACAATTAGTATATCTCGGATACCATAAGACTCAGCCAATTTCTTTTAGACGTCTGCCTAACAATAACAAACGAACATGAAACTATCTTGGGTCATGCTTAGCACGACCTAAAACAATTACCTAGTAGTTAATATATGAATGAGTAAATTACATGGTTAGTCCCCGTGGTTTAAGCTAATCTCTAATTGAGTCCCTAATTATTTTTTCTTGCATGATTGTCCTTGACTTGAAACTATGTAACATCATTGGTCCTTATCGCTAACTTCCGTTAAAATATGTAACATCATTAGCGATAAGGACCAATGATGTTACATAGTTTCAAGATAAGGACCGATCATGCAAGAAAAAAAATTAAGTACTCAATAGATTTGGCCTGAATCACACGGACGAACCATGTAATTTACTCTAGATGAATTGATGAACATGATCTCTATTTTTACTGAGACTTACATAATCATCTTTGTTGTGTCTTATATACGGACCTACAAAATGAGAAAGAGAATGATGAATGAAACATAACTAGTTAACGAAGTACTCCATAGGAGTCATCCTTAATTCCTCCCTTTTGAGGTATGTTTTTGGGTTGTGCTTCATATATGGTCCAACATGCATATACTTCCTTTTGACTATTATCAACTCCTACTTATTTTGACTAATATTAACATTCTGGAAACTAAGCACAAGTAAACATCTTATTATTTGTTCAAAAAAAAGTAAACATCATATTATACTTCCTTTTGACTAATATTGGCTGCCAGGTCTCCAAATCTTACAAAGAGAACATTTGAATAGAAGTATTTTATCCTGTAATGTAGTAATCTTCCGTTTTCTATTAAGAGCATAAGGTATGTGATGTTTTTGTCCAGCGTCGTTCTCAAAACATGACAGGAAAACAATTGCCAAATAAGTTAAAATGAGCATAAAATCATATACAAATATACTGTAATTTATGATACAATACACAATTAAGGTTAAATTTTTACAAACCCGTACATCTGCAAGACCACGATGACGCCTTCATCTAATTGGTGCTTGAAACCTGACACCAAAGCAATTCTCATCGTGGCTTCAATTTTATTCATTTGTTAAGAATAGTACAAACAGTATATTTTGTTACTGCTTGCATTTCATACACATGTATACAGTGACGGAACTTGAAAATTTATTATTTTATTTTTTTCTTCCAGGAGGGGAGCCGCAACTTTTGGAGGACCGGGACCCTCCCCTACCCCTAAGAGTTCCACCCATGCATGTATAGCTTTATTTATCTTAACATTAAATATGTGGATACATTAAAAAATAGAAAAAAATATCTTACTAAATAACACTTTCGGGTAAAACAACTTGTTTGCAAGTGATAATATACATAACAATCTAACCAATTGTTGTACAATAGTAAAATAACAAAAAGTTATGGTAAACCAACTTGTCAATAGTTTGAGCAATTATTTTTAGTGCATGACCAATTCAAGTTGTAGAATCAAATGGGACATATGTAAATCATAGTTGATAACCATATAGAAAAGGTAGATTAATCAAATGAAAAATTAGATCAAGATTTTTGAATAAATTTTGTTCACTTATGATAACAATAAATTATGTGGATACATTTAGCATTAAAAAAAAATCGTAACAAATAACACAATTTCGGGTAAAAAAAAGTTGTTTGCAAGTGATAATATACTGAATAATCTAACCAATTGTTTGTATAGCCGTAAAATAACAAAAAGTTAAATAGTTACATCTTGTATGTCTTTAAGTGTTCATTTCTTGTGTAGCTGGAATCCAAAGTGTGGTAAACCAACTTGTCGATAATTTGAGCAGTCTTTTTAGATGCATATCCAATTCAAGTTGTAGAACCAAATGGGACACATGTAAATCATATTAGAAGTTGATAAAAAAGTAGATTGATCTAATGAAAATTTTGATCAAGATTTTTGAACATATATTTTCTTTATCTTTGATCACATAATTTATGCAGTTTAATATTTACCGTTCATTACGAATGTTAAACGTAAAACATTGTTTAAAGGGGTTTTAAACTCTTAAATGTCTTTCAAGTTATATCGACAACTGTTAAAAGTAATATATTGTAAAAACGTAAAATATATTTAAAAGCTAACACTGCCACCAAAGCAAAATGCGTTAACTATCCAAAGTTTATACTCATTCTAAGTGCTGGGTACTGTGGCGTGAAAGCTTTGCCAGTTCGATGTGGATTGTGCTTTGGCGCCACCAGTACGAAGCCACAACACCGATTCAATGTTAACTAATGGCAAGAACATGATAATTAAATGAAATATATACTGATTCATGAAGATACTTTCCCTAACGCCAATTTATTATCACAATGATAAAAAAATGTTCATAATTTAACTAAACACAAAAAAGTTACATAGAGACGTACTTAATGTTAAAAGCTTGCCTTCCTTTTCAAAGTTATACAAATCTTCAAACTCAATAATTACCTGTCTAATGAAATCTAGCATAGACAATATAACTTTTAGATAACATTACTTGAATTTTCTTTGAAAGGCTTGAAAACTAATCCATGCATGAAATTTCAACAATGCGATACTACGGTTCAAGTTTTTCAAGATTGAATGGTTGCAGAATGACGACAACGCCTCATTTAGTTGACGTTTGAAACCCGACACAAAACCTACCCTTAACGATGCATGTAACTTATTGGTCCGAATAGAACAAAATTACGATTAGGTGAAATAGGTTTTCATAAAGACTCAGTATGATGTTGTCTTTCAGCTCTGAGATCCATTATGAAACAATCGTCAACAAACTTGGTCGTTGTAAGGTAAAAAAATAGACAAAGGAGCAATTGTTTATCATATTTGCTTCAAACGAATCTGCAAACTACTTAAAAAGAGTGAATGCACATTGTTAAAATCATGATTCCACAAGTAAATTATTTACTACTACACAGCGTCACTTTGCATGGGTATACGTCTACTTATAATAGGTCAGTCACAAGCTTTTTACCGCATCACAAACTATTCAATAGTATAAATTATAAGGCCTAACCTCTTAACCTCTCCATTCAAAAATATATACATATTATAAGTCTAAAACATAGTTCTATTATAAGTCTAAAACATGGTTCTACACACAAACCACTTTGCAAGTTGTGAGAGTACTTAAGACCTCACTACTTGAATGAGACACCGTAAGCACACTTTAGATGCAATAAAATGCAAAATGAAAGAAAGAAAATCTACTTTTTTCCTAGTAAACAAATTAGCAACTTATTATTATTATTATTATTATTATTATTATTATTATTATTAGAGTTAACTACATTTTTGGTCCTTGTGGTTGTACATGGATTTCACTTTTGGTCAATTTGTTCAAAAAGTTGCGATTTTAGTTCAAAATGCATAGTTTGGTTCCACTTTTGGTCCATTTCTCTAACGAAGTTAGTTCAGTTAGTTAAGTCGAATTGTAAAGTGGCAACATTAGTCCTTTAACCTAACGGTCGTTAACAACGTTAGTCATTTATACCAAAGATCGTTTGCAATATTTGCAACGTTAGTCCTTTCAGTTAGTTAGTCCTTTAAAAAAAATTCTAAAAAAAAATTCGAAAAAAATGTTTTTTTGTCGAAAAAATTTGTCGAAAAAAATTTTTGACATAAAAAATTCTAAAAAAAAATTCGAAAAAAATTCTAAAAAAAAGTTCTAATAAAAATTTTCTTAAAAAATTCTAAAAAAATAATTCGGAAAAAAAAATTTAGAAAAAAAATTAATAATTTTTTTTTCTAAAATAAAATTCGAAAAAAATTTCGAAATATATTCTAAAAAAAACTTTTTTTTTCCGAAAAAATTCTAAAAAAATTTCTAAAAAAAATCTAAAATTTTTAAAAATGCATATAAATTGAAAAAACGTATATGCATTGCAAAAATGTGTGTAAAATGTATACACGTTTTAAAAAACAATATACCAAAGATCACACACACTTTTAAACACGTTTTTTTTATTAGAATTTTTTTTTTTTTTTTTTTTTTTAATTTAGAAATTCTTTTAGCATTGCCATTTTTTAGAAATTTTTTTAGCATTGACATTTTGCGATTTTTTTAGCATTGACATTTTTTTTTAGAAATTTTTTAGTCCATATCAAATATACCAAAGATCAAAAAAAAATTTAGTCCATATCAAAAAACGTATATACATTGCAAAAATGTGTGTAAAATGTATACACGTTTTAAAAAAAAATATACCAAAGATCACACACACTTTTACAAACGTTTTTTTTTATTAGAATTTTTTTTTAAAAAAAATTTAGAAATTCTTTTAGCATTGTCCATTTTTTAGAAAATTTTTTAGCATTGACATTTTGCGATTTTTTTAGCATTGACATTTTTTTTGAAATTTTTTATTCCATATAAAAAAAATCGCAAAATGTCAATGCTAAAAAAATTTATAAAATGGCAATGCTAAAAGAATTTCTAATTTTTTTTTAAAAAAAAATCTAATAAAAAAAACGTGTGTAAAAGTGTGATCTTTGGTATATTTTTTTTTAAAATGTGTATACATTTTACACACATTTTTGCAATGTATATACGTTTTTTCAATGTATATACATTTTTAAAAATTTTAGATTTTTTTTAGATATTTTTTTAGAATTTTTTTCGGAAAAAAAAAGTTTTTTTTAGAATATATTTCGAAATTTTTTCCGAATTTTATTTTAGAAAAAAAAAATTAGAAATTTTTTTTCTAAATTTTTTTTCCGAATTATTTTTTTTAGAATTTTTTAAGAAAATTTTTATTAGAACTTTTTTTTAGAATTTTTTTCGAATTTTTTTTTATAATTTTTTTTGTCAAAAATTTTTTCGACAAAAAAAACATTTTTTTCGATTTTTTTTTAAATGACTAACTAACTGAAAGGACTAACGTTGCAAATGTTGCAAACGATCTTTGGTATAAATGACTAACGTTGTTAACGACCGTTAGGTTAAAGGACTAATGTTGCCACTTTACAATTCGACTTAATTAACTGAACTAACTTCGTTAGAGAAATGGACCAAAAGTGGAACCAAACTATGCATTTTGGACTAAAATCGCAACTTTTTGAACAAATAGACCAAAAGTGATATCCAGGTACAACCACAAGGACCAAAAATGTAGTTAACTCTTATTATTATTATTATTTATGAAACCATCAATTCATTAGAAAACGAAAAGGATATTACAAAAAGTTGGTGGGAAGCCGAGACACAAGTTGGGCTCCTACTCCTTTATGTATACAAAAACTTAGCCTATGAAAGATAAAAGCCTCACTTTTGGCATTATTCGAGTGGCTGACAGCAATAGTCTTGATACGTGAAAGTGTATCCAAGGCTTCCGCATCAAGCTCCCCGAAAGTAGAAAAAGCGAAAGGGACAAACTTGTAGCCATTTTCTTCACATTTGGATATATATATTTTTTTCTTCTTCTCCACCGCGTTATGTAAGGCTACCCCTAGAGCCCATAAATTTGCATCAATGCCCGCAAAAGGAGAGATCCCAGTGACATCCAAACATGTGTCCTTACCATCACTTCATTATTATTATTATTATTATTATTATTATTATTATTATTATTATTATTATTATTATTATTATTATTATTAGTATTATTATTATTATTATCATTATTAGAGTAATTTGCATTTTTGGTCCCTAAGGTATGGCCAAATTGCAAGTTTCGTCCCTAACGTTTTGAAAGTGCAGTGGTAGTCCCCATTTTGAATGTTTTCTTTGTATGTTTGGTCTCTAAATTGCAGATTTAGTCCCTAAAAGTTTGAAATTTCCGTTGCGTGTTTGGTCCTTAAATTGCATATTAGGGACCAAACGTGCAGCAAAACCTTCAAAATGGGGACTATCGTTGCATTTTCGAAACATTAGGGACGAAACCTGCAATTTGGCCATACCTTAAGGACCAAAAATGCAATTTACTCTTATTATTATTATTTATTTATTTTTAATTATTTTTTTATTATAAAACATCACTTCATTAAAAACCAAAAAGAATATCAAGAAATTGGTAGGAAGCCGAGACACTAGTTGGGGTCTCACTCATTTTTGGATACAAAAACTTAGTTTATGAAAAATAAAGCCACCAATCTTGACATTATTATTATTATTATTATTATTATTGTTATTATTATTATTATTATTATTATTATTATTATTATTATTATTATTATTATTATTTTTTTTTTTATAACATCACTTCATTAGAAAAACATAGGAAATTACAAGAAATTAGTGGGGAGCCTAGAGACTAACTGGGCCCCCACTCCTCTATCAATAGCGAAACTAATACGATTAAAAATATGAACCGCAGAACGAGCCCCAATGTCTTGAGTCAAGGAGAAAAGTCTAATACGGTTTAGTAATGCTACCGCCTCTTTCTCAAGTTCTCCAAAAGAAGAAAAAGAAAAGGGGAGGAACCCGTATCCGATATCTGCGCATTTAACCTCATACTTGACACGTTTACGTCGTGCAACCTCACTAACCGCACGCCCTGGCACGAAATCAAGCAACCCCGATTACGTCAAAGGAGACGAACCTGTAAGATCAACACAAACAATAATAATAATAATAATAATAATAATAATAATAATAATAATAATAATAATAATAATAATAATAATAATTATTATTATTATTATTATTATTATTAATAATAGAGGTGTGGGGGCCCAGTTGGTTTCTCGGCTTCCCACCAATTTTTTGTAAATTCTATGAGTTTTTAATTATAATAATAATAATAATAATAATAATAATAAGAGTTAATTACATAAATGGTCCCTGTGGTTTGTCGGATTTTACGGATTTAGTCCCTATACTTTTTTTTTTGCGGATCTCATCCTTATGGTATTGACCCGTTGCGGGTTTGGTCCCTTGACCGACTTTTCCGTTAGTTTGACCGTCAAGTATGAATAAAATGACAATTATACCCTCGGTTGTCTTAGTCCCTGTGGTTTGTCTCGTATAACGGATTTAGTCCCTCAGGTTTTTGTTTTGTTTTTTTTTTGTTTTTTTTGTTTTTTTTTACATTAGTATTAAATTTTTAATTCATTTTTTTTGTAAATTTTTATTTTTATTTCGTATCACATATTTAGTCAAAATTTTCTAAAATAATAAAACTTTTAAAACCTATGTCAAACCTTTAAAACTTTAAAAACTTTAAAAATCTAATAACACAATATTTTCTTAAATTTTAAAAACCTATGTCAAACCTTTAAAACTTTAAAAACTTTTAATTTTTTAAATAGTTATGTCAAAACTTTAAAAACTATAATTTTTTAGCAATTTTTTTAACAATTAAAAATCTACTATTTTAACAATTTTTTTTAAATTTAATATTTTAATTTTGTTTTTTAAAATTTTAACAAATTAAAAAATTTATAATTTTGAACTAAAAATCTCGAAAAAAAATTTATAATTTTTTTTTTGTAATTTTTTAAAAGATTATGTCAAAACTTTTACAGTAATGATGTCAACTTTTTTTGTCAAAAAAATTTATTATAAAAATCTCGTAAAAATTTTTTTGTAAAAAATCCCTGAATTTTTTATAAAATTTTTTATAAAATTTGATAAAATTGTCAAAAAAAATCCGTCAAAAATTTTATAAAATTTTGGGCAAGATTTTATAAAAATCCGACAAAAGTATTCAAAAAAGAAACAAAAAAAATTCAAAAATTTTTCCCAAATTTTTTGACGGAATGTTTTATAAGATTTTATAAAAATTTTATCGAAATTTTTTATAAAATTTTCGAATTTTTATAAAATTTTTGGAATTTTTTAGAAATTTTTCATAAAATTTTAGGAATTTTAATATACTTTTTATAAAATTTCGAATTTTTTATAAAATTTCGAATTTTTATAAAATTTTTAGAATTTTTTATAAAATTTTCGAATTTAAAAAAATTATAAAATTTTCGGAATTTGTTATAAAATTTTTGGAATTTTTTATAGATTTTTTTATAAAATTTTCCGAATTTTTTATAAATTTTTGACAAAATGTTTTAATAGAAAAAATAAAATAAAAATAAGGGACTAATTCATGATAACCTACAAACCATAGGGACCATTTATGAAACACATATGAGGGTATTTTTGTCATTTCAACCTTTCAAACACCCCAATTGACGGTCAACTAACAGAAAATTTGGTCAAGGGACCAAATCCGTAACGAATCAAAACCATAGGGACCAAATCCGCAAAAAAAAAGTTTAGGGACCAAACCCGTAATTTTTGACAAACCACAGGGACCATTCATGTAATTAACTCTAATAATAATTATTGTTTCAAATATGAGTAACTTTTGCATGACATGAGACTTTCTTAATCTTTTGGTAACCATGTTGGCAAAGTTTATATGTATATTCACATGTGTAACCAATCATGTCTATTATATTATAGAATAACCTATTAGCTTAACGTCCATTTCTCTAAACCAATACATATACATGCATGCTACTCTACATCAATGTTTATGGGGAAATTTAAACCCTCACTACTCAAATGAGAATCTAGACTCGGCCGATTTCTTTTAGACGTCTGCCTAACAATAAAAAACGAACATGAGACTATCTTGGGTCGTATTTAGCACGACCTAAAAGAATTACCTAGTAGTTAATATACTCGACTTACATAATCATTTTTTTTTTTTTTTTTTTTTTATCTGGAACTACAAAATGAGAATGATGAATGAAACATAAATGTAGTGAGTCATCCTTCCTTCCTTTTGAGGTATGTTTTTTTTGCTGTGCTTCATCAACTTGATAACTAAAAATAGGTCAATAATAATATGCAACTTGAGTTTTATAACTTGCATCCATGGTCCAACTTGCATATACTTCCTTTTGACTATTATCAACTCCTACTTATTTTGACTAATATTTGCATTCTGGAAGCTAAGCACAAGTAAACATCATATTATACTTCCTTTTGACTAATAGTGGCTGCCTGGTCTCCAAATCTTACAAAGAGAACATTTGAATAGAAGTATTTTATCCTGTAATGTAGTAATCTTCCGTTTTCTATTAAGAGCATAAGGTATGGGGCGTTTTTGTTCAGCATCGTTCTCAAAACATGACAGAAAAACGCAAGACCCACACCGGATGTGGCATTTTCGTGCTTGATGCCGTCGCAACCATTAGTACTTATTATGTTTACAAAGTCTGTAAATCCCCTTTAATCACGTATACCTTATCACAACTTTAGACACAAACACACTCTATGCGTAAACCACAACAGTTACGCTATGCGTATAAGAAAGATGAAGAATAGAACGTGGTGACTTGAATGATGTAGATCGTGTATGTTTAGAGAGATAGAGAGAAGAAAGGAAGCTTTATTCCAAAGAAACACACACACAAACACACTCAAGCACACCCCTCAAATGAGACTTTGAGGGGTATTTATAGTACAAGTAACATGATGCCCTAAAAGGCTTTCTATGGGCTTCGTGGGTTGGACATGGATTGGATTGGATATTTGGCAAGCTTATCATAACTAGTACCCATTTAGCTTAGTCCAATCCACGAGCCCGTTGACTATTCTATCATGATATCTAACACACGTTACAAAGTTCCTAAATGTGAATGACCATCACTTCTAATAAAAACTATTAAGGCTAACAATCTCCCCCTAAGGGGTGGTCATTCAAATGATGCTCCACTTGATTAGGTCTTTACTTTTCTTGAGCTTGAACTTTGTGTGTAGATATAGAATAGTCTTGAATTTCGTTCCTTCATGCTTTGTGATCAGTTAATGTGGTTGTCTGCCGTTGTCAACTTCGTTGGTTAGGTATCTCCAAGTCTTTCTCCACCATGCTCACACTTCTATTTGTCTTTTGGTCACCAATGATGTAGTTCTCGAGTCTGTAAACTTTGTAGATTCTTTGACATTGACGTAGAATCATCTTTAACTTTGTGTAGCCTTTGATTTTGATGAGAACTTTCATGTGATGTTGGTATGAGCATGTGGAGAGTCTGCACGATCAATCCGCTCCGGAGCTTCCATAAGAAGAAAACATAAAAACAGGTTAGTAATAAGCGGATACCGGCACTTACAAGTTCGAACTTCGAGAGTGTTAATAGCATAGTGTGAAAACACAACTCTAATTCTCACAAAGGCCGTTCCTGAACCGGAGTCCCACAAGTGAGATAATGCGATGTACCGAAGTACATCTACAGTTCAGATGAGTCGCTGAGGTACACCGAAGCATCACCTCACGACTGTAGACCGTTTGAGACACACTAAGTGTAATCCACGGGGAGTTACGAAGTGACTGCTGTCGGGCTGCTTGATGTTGACCTGGCGGGAGTTTCCATTCAATCACTGAAGATCACAGATGTGAAACTTCTCATAAATGTTCTGGCAGATTGCTAAGATCTGTGTAGGACTCTAGAATATATCACTTGTGTCCTTATTGATGAACAACAAGCGATGTCATGTCATGTGTTCCTATGAGATCTTTTGATGAATCTCGTGGCTCTAGACTCGATTAGTGCATTTTGGTTTTCCTAAGCGGAGACTAGGGAGAGGGTCTCCTTCTTCAATACCAACCATCTCTAAGAGAAAGTCGATAGATTATGTAGGGTTCCCAGTGAGAATGAAACAAATCCTTTTAAGAGGAATTGAGTGGCTAGAAGGTTTAGTGCAGTGCGTCACTGGGTCCATGACGTCTTTGTCTTCAATACCAGTGTCATCTAGTGACAACCAGTAGCAGATGAATTGAACCCGGTTTCTGCCCTAAGGTTGAATATGGAGGGCTATTTCTTTTCACCCTTTCTTTTACTTTTCCTTTTAATTCTTCAACCCCTTCTTTCTCCTTTCTCACATTACTCATTTTTTCAATCATTCCTAAGGACTTCTAATACTAACTATTTGTGATGTCCTTGGGTAGATCCCTCCGGATCTGGCAGATCATAGGACGAATTTCCTATCCTTAGTCACCTTATAACTCCATGACTGTCCCATGTTGCCATAAAACCATTTTCCTTGAAAATCTCACAGAGTGTTTATGATAGAAAACATGTTTGAGACACTCCGCGAGTTTTATATTTTCTGAAACACTCCCCCTTCACATGTGCTTATGAGTTTTAACAAAAGTCTGCACATCGAGGGTAGAGTTTGCACTTTTTGAATTGATCGGCTCATGATAGACAATTCCCCACGAGACACGGTTACGTTGCCTAGTTAAAGAGTTCCATTGTCAGTTTTTAGGTGACAACTAGCTCTAATAACTAACTTGAAGTTGTAAACACTCCTTGAACAGGAGGTTAGACCCATGAAGGTGCATATCTATCGCAAGTTTCTCGAGATGGTACATTCTACTTAGACAAGTCCTATTCGAGACACGCTTACATCACTGGTTAGACCAGCTTGAAATTATTACCCGTCCAGGAACAAGTCTTTTCGAGTACTGACAGTATTTTATCGTCAATTCATTGGTTTCAACTGAGTCAAGCACTTTTGAGATTCAAACAACGATCATTAAACCTTTTAGATCACATTTTAATCACGTTTCTCCCCCTCAAAAATAGCATATCTATGATGTTTGTTTTTGAAACACAATGATTAAAAGATATGTTTTTCGAAAAGCATTTGGAGAGAAACTGATTTAGCATGAATTTTGGAACAATTTTAGAATTATACTCCCCTTTAACGAAAGCATATTTTTCATACAGAAAATTTAGAATCAATTAAGGGTTTAGAGGGAGTTATCTTTGTACCAAATGTGAGAGATTTTGAAAAATCATTTTGAAAACTTTCGAATCAATGGTACGCAAGATGAAGATTTTAAAAATCTTTTGAAGATATTTAGAGAAAAATTATCTTCATTTGATTTAGGATAAGTGCGCGATATTTATGAAAATCGATTTTGCGTTGCACTTTCCTTTCTTTAAAGATCGGGTTGCAAGCGGAAATACTTACAAGCCATTGTGTTTTTAGGAAAAGTGCTTGAAAAATATTTAAAACCTTTGATTTGATAAGCACTTTCCTTTCTTTGAAGCACGGGTCCTGAACTGATGTGTCCAGAAGCCATTAATTTGAAATCCGGGTTTCGTACTGAAGTATACGAAAGCCATTATTGAAGAAATTTTGAGAAACGACATGTTTTGGAAAAAATTTGAAGAACTCTCGTTCAAGCATCTGTACATGTCCGTATCATTGTTGAATGAAATTTCTAGAAACGTACAAAATATTGATTATACGAGACTCGAGAGACATGTCGTGAGATGAATATTTTTGAATTTTTGAAATTTTCTTATGTTTTTGAATTTTTTGAAAATTTTCTATTTTTGTATTTTGCTTTTGTTGGTTTTATAAAAGAAATGGAAAATCAAAAATAGAAGATAGAGAGAATGAAGAAAAAGAGTTTACAGAATTAGAACCCTCTGATGAGCTGGGTTCTGAGATATTTGATTCACCTGCAACCAAAGAAGAAGAGTTTTCACAAATAACAGTGTTAGAAGTACAAGATTCCTCACGGTGAGGGTGATCACTATCAACGGTTGTAGTGGTTTTGACTTCTTTAACTTGATGAGTTTCACTATTATCTGTGTTGGTGCAAGTATCAAAAATCTTTCCTGTGGGAATCCATCTAAGACCTACTTTGTTGAAAACTTTTCCCGTGGGTATCCACCTAAGGTAAGATCTAGGAGTTGTTTTCTTATCAGATGCAGCGGAAGACTCATTTTTTAAAAAACTACGTCCTGAAGAGATCCACCTATTAGGTTTCCTTTTGATGTTCATCTTGTCAACGGGTTTGTTTTGGTTTGGAGTCTTAGTGGATTGTGCCTTGGCATGAGAATTATCTTTCTTGAGATATTGTGAGACACATGCATCATGATTAGCTGAAAAGATACATTTTTTACATGTAGTACAGATAAATTCAATATTCTTGTTTAAAACAGCAGCTTTAACTTTGTCACTACAGTCTTTTGGACATTGATTCTTGTTCGAAAAAGACTTAGAATTCCTAGTGTTGTTTTCTAAGGGCATAGCATTTTCTTTTGCGCAACTACTCTTAGATGCAAGCCAATCCTTAGTCTTTTGTAGAGTGTTCCTAGGTAATGGTTTACTACTACTAGTAGTGCCTTGAAATCTTGTAGAATTCATCACCCTAGATGTTGCACCTAGAATTCCGTCTTTTCGAGTCTGTGCCTTTTTCCTAGCTTCTTCTAGATAGTGATTGTTGACCATGTTGTTAGAACCGACAGATTCTTTAACTGGATTTTTGGTCACATTCCGTGTACTAGTCTTAGAAATGGCAGGTGTAATCACTTTTTCTTTATCAAGAACAGGTTTTTCAAAACCTTTGACAATTCTCATTTTAATTGGAAAAGTCTGTGGAGTGACTGTTTTTGACAAATCATTTTTCTCATTGACTTTTGGAGGAAACTGAGAAATAGACATTTTTGGTTTGAAAACCGGTTTGTGAACATTTGTTTTCTCCTCAGTCAATGGTTTTGCAAACTTAGTATCCACAGCCTTTCCTTTTAGACTTTCCAGCTGAACTCTCAAAAGATCATTTTGCTCTTGCATGTCCTTGTAGGCACGCTCATACGACAGTTTGTCATACTTGCATTCCTCAGATTTTCGATCAAGTTGTTTAAAATATGACACGTTTTCTTTTTCAAGTTTTTCAAGAGCTTTTTCATATTTTGAAATAATTGCGGAGGTCTCAGACTGGAGTCTTTCATGATCTTCAACAGAATATGTTTGGAGAATAATGGACATGATATCGGTAGTCATAACATCTTCGAAGAGAGAATCATTTAGTTTTTTCAAAACTTTGATGTGTTCAACACTGTCATTAGCTTGTTTTACCAGGGATTTATGGTCCTTGACAAAGTTAGCTGTTTCTTTCAAAAACGCTTGTTCGAAATGAATTACCCTCGCACTGATGCCAGTTAACGGAGGGTCAATTTGAGTTTCAAAAAACTTTTTATTTTCATTATCAAAACTATTAAACCAGATGTTTGTTGTAATATTGGTTTTAGTTTTAACAGTCTCTTGAAGATACCCAATTCTAGTTTTAACGCATCTAAAATGCTTCTAGCATCACTTGTGTTAAAAGGATTGTTTGAAGACATTTGTTCGATTTTCGAAAGAGATTTGGAGACAACAACTTGAGTTGGAACTGGTTTTGAAACTGATTTTGACTCTTTGTTTGAAACACTGGGTGTGATGGAAAACTTTGACTTTTCTTTTTGATTAACAAAAGTAATTCCATTAATTTTGTTCCATTTGTTATAATCAATTGGTTTTAGATCTGGATTCTTTTGTTTCATTTTTGATCTACTCTCATCCGATAGTTCTAACGTTTCAAGAGAATCATGAACAATTATGGGTTCATGCAAAGGTTGTCCATTGTTCAAAACATTCTGTTCTTTCTGAGCTTTCTTGAGGAAACAAGGAGGTGTGTTACCAAGAGCCATTTTTTGAGTTGTATGAAAATACGGATTAGTTTGATTAATCAGCATATTGGTTGATTTGGCTGAATGACCCGTTGTAACAAGCAAATTTTCCAACTTTTTGATCATCTCATTTTTATCAAGAATTTCATCAAGAAGAGAATCTTCTCGTTTTGAAAAATCAGCAATTAACTGCTTCTTCTCTTTTTCAAGATCAGAATAAGTTGCTTGTTGTTTAGAAAGTTGGTTTTTTAGATCAGAAATTTCTTTGTTTAAAAATTTTATTTTCAAGTTCAAATTCACATCAAGTGTGTCATACTTGAGTTGCAATTGTTTTTCTCTTAAAACAGAATCTCGATAACCAATTTCTAATTCTGACACTTTGTTTGTATGAAATTCAAAAGCTCTTGCGTTCTCTTTGTAACTAGCAAGCTCAGCGGTCAATTTAGCATTCGCGGCCTTAACGTCGCGATTGACCGTTCTAACTTTCTCAATTTCAATGCCACAGTTATTGATTAATGTTTCAAAATAAGCACGGGTTTCCTCATCAGTCTCAGTATTTTGTGCCACACAGCCTCCATTAGGATCCACATCTAGAGTTTCAGAGTTCGTATTGCTACAACTCGGATTGTCCAGGTATGTATCATAAGTAGGTGATGATGTCACATAATGCTGTTCGTCATGAGTAAACACATCACATATGACATTGTTATAGAATGGATCAATGATTGGTACCTTAGATACTGCGTTGGCGTCATAGACAGGAGGTGCGTCAGAGTCAGTGTCGTACTTAGTCTCCTGAAGATTTGCCATGAAGATGCAGTTTGCATTGATGTCCTCTCGGTCTTCCACATCATCCATAATAGCGAAAAAGTCATGTTCCTCAGCACTCAGTTGCATTCCGGATTCTGCCTTTTGTGCTAACATCATAGCTTTCTGAAGATACGCAAAATCCTTCTTTTTCGGCTTAGTAGGACAATTCCTTGCCATGTGACCCACTCCTTGACAGTTGTAACACGTAACCTGATTACCATGATTCATATTTCCATAATTCCCAACGACTGGAGCTGCAACATTCCCATTCTGATTACCCACTGCTATATTCCCAACATTCTTCCCATCGATTTCCAACATTCGACCCAACCGATTACCCTGATACGGAACCGCCTGATTACCCATGCGAAATCCAGTAGCATATCCCTGCTGATTCCCAGTAACTCCAACCATTTGTCCTTGATTACCCATATTCACACCCGGCTATGCAATTTGCTTGTTGCGAGTGTTTGATGAAATCCTTTGGTTGTTGTTAGTAGGTGTGGAATAGCGACTACTGAATGCTTTTCCCAATAAAGAAAATACTTGTAGCAAAGATGCTTCTTGTTCAGTTTCAGGATCAGTGATTCCTTGTTCCTGGTATTGTGGATAATGTTGTTGTTGAAGGACTTGTTGTTCTGGTGGATAGAATTGTTGTTGAGGGATAACAGCTTGTGGTTGAGGAATGTATTGCTGCAAGTTGTTGTTGGTGGACGATGATGAAGCTTGTTGTTGTGTATTCACTGAAGGTTGAGTCCTTGCAATAAGTGCCAAAGGATCATGATGCTTTGCCAATCTTTCTTTCATGACTTCATTCACTTCGTTTTGGTTTTGTTTCAGAAAATCGTTGAGTTGATCAAAGTTCACCTGATGTAAGTCTTTTGTTTGGTTGACAATAGTGACATATCGTCCCCATTCTTCTGGATGATTGTTCAGGAACTTGATATTTTGCACGATAGTTCTGGGTGCTAACTTGTTTCTGATAAGCTCATTCATCAAAGTACAAAACCTTCCATAGTAGGATTCAATGGATTCTCCCGGAGTTGAAGTGAACTTTTCCCATTCGTTAGCGACTTGTTCTCCATGTCTTGTTGACCAATTTTCGTTCCATGACAAAGCCGTCTAACACGTTCCCACATATCGAAAGCAGTTTCACAACTGTCTACAGCAGCAAAGATGTCTCTTGGTAAACCCAGTTGGACAATATGAATTGCCATGTCATCTGCATCGACTTGTTTCTGATCCTCTTCAGTGTATTCTGATTCGTTTTGAACACGAGAAGATGGTGGGATGGGAGGTGTTGCATCAGCATTTCCAGGGATTTGGACTTGTCGAGGCTTGAAGGGTCCATTCTGAATGGATTGAATCATCAGTTTTCCATTAGGTTTGGTCTTGATGTAACGAAGCATACGACTTGTCCATTGAAGATAACCACCTTTTTCCAACATAGGAGGACGGTTTTCTGCACCGGCTGCATGAATGTCTTGTTGAGTTGCCATTGATGAAGGTATGATCTGATAAAGTTGATGTAGGATCGATTCAACGATAAAGGAGTTGTGTTTAATAAGATATTGCCGTTTGAAGTTTTTCTGAAAGTCGTACTCGTAAAAATTTTTCTCCCAAAATTTGAAATTCACTATAAAAATCAATTCTAAGGTCGTATGAAAAATTTGAGTTATGACAATTTTGACGCCAAATTTGACTGAAAAATTTGAATTTGGGTCCAAAAATTTGAATTTTTGACCAAAATTTTCCAAGTTATACCAAAATTTGAATTTCGCGTAAAAATTGAACGTTTAGTCTCCTCAAAAATTTAAATTTTACTCAAGTTTTCCCGCAAAAAAGAAGATCTTAGGCGTAGACACACGAAGTTACGAGTAGACGAAGCTTAGGCGTAGAGATTGTGCATAGGCGTAGAGATAACTTACGCGTAATACCCAACTTACGCGTAACAATAGAGTTATGCGTAGACTAAAAACTTAAACGTAGAATCCTTATGCGTAGGATTTACTTATGCGTAAGACAAGCTTAGGCGTAAGAAAATACTTGTGCGTAAGAAATTATACGCGTAAGATTTAGCTTATGCGTAAATCTAGGGTTTTGCCCAAAAATCCTTTACAGTATCACAGTGTAAAAGATATCCAAAAGTCGAAGTGTTCCACAAACTTATCCAAGTGAGGGAAGCACTGAGTCACCGTTATAGCTCGAAGAAACTGCACAAAACTCTTATGCGTAGAAACTTATGCGTAGAAATAGGGTGTTGACTTTTCTTACGCGTAGAACTAGGGTTTTGAGATACACGTAAAAAATTTCCAGTGATTCAAACAATTTCTCTTGCACAAACAGCCTTAAAAACACTCGAATAACACAAAAATGTTGACCTTTTTCACCCAAAGTGCTTAGATAGCTTATGCGTAGAAATGACCTACCCAATTCGTACGAGTTTAAAAATGATTTAAAACACGTAAAGCTTCGAACTTTTTGCAAAAAACTGAAACTTTAACATCAAATAAACCTTAAACCACAAGAATCTTGAATTTTTAAGTGTAAAAATCAAAGCTTTAAGCGTGTCAAAGATG
Organism: Chrysanthemum makinoi; assembly: GCA_910596185.1. Lineage (NCBI taxonomy): Eukaryota > Viridiplantae > Streptophyta > Magnoliopsida > Asterales > Asteraceae > Chrysanthemum > Chrysanthemum makinoi. Next base: position 17,977,663 of record OU343221.1, on the reverse strand, counting down.
TATAGCGAGAGCTTTACGCGTATGGTACCAAAACTTCAAAACAAACACAAACACTCGTAAACCATTGTTAGGCCCAAGTAATCATGGCCAAACTCAAAATGGATAGCAGCTCGTATGATGTTTTTCATGAAGCTCACGTTCCACATCCAAAAGCCCAATCAAATATTCTGATAAACCAACCCGATCCAAGATGATATCCGATCCACATCCACTTGAATATGTAACCGGTTAAATAATCTCACCACATACCACATAACCTTTCATCTAACCTAAACCTAAAACACATCACATAAACAGTCCGCCCCCAACAATCTCTCCCACTATTTCTTCTCAATCATCAAACAAATATCATCATAACCGAACATCAATCATCAATCATCTCCAAACCGGACTCAACCTATATATTCTTTTATCTGCTCAAACCGGATCAAGAACTTAATTCAATGGGTTCAGGATCATTTAAGAATGATCTCAGGTCGATTTTTGTCTTGATGTTTGTGATGAACGATTTGGTCTTTTAACGAAATAAAGAAACGAGTGTAACAAGATTGTTATAACTCTTTCTTTGTACTCGTATATTACACATTTGGATCAATGATGAGAATGATTCAATTGCAAAAATCTTTAAAAGATTTAAAAGAATGAATCGATCGGAGGTCCTATTATTTTCTTTTCGAGTTTAATTGATGTGAGATGGGGAGTGATATGTGAGGGTTATTGGTGAGTCTAGATGTAGGAGATGTTGAATGGATAGGGCTGATGATGGTCTTAACACAAACTGAGGTCTATTGAGTTGTATGGTATTTGGTATATGGTAGAGGTCATGGTCATGTTGTTTTTACGCATAACTCTCTTTTTCTTTTCGGTTCTTACGCGTAACATCTTGCCTTATGCGTAAACATTTAAGTTATGCGTAACCCTGAGTCTTACGCGTAAGCCAAGGCTTATGCGTAAAGACATACGCTTAAAATTTCTTACGCGTAACTTCACAGCTACGCGTAACTACTCTGTAGATGCTCCTTATGCGTAAGCTTAGGGTTTTGACCCTTTGACCACTTTTTTCGGCGAGTTTTTCCGACCAATATAGCCGACCATCTTCATAAAAACCCAGAAAAGCATCTAAAACTGCTTCTATTTTGACCAGTTAACCAAGAAGATGACGGTTTGACCAAAGTTTGACCACAATTTTTTCACAGCTTTTGGTACCAAAAAGTCATAACAGATGCTGTTTGGACAAGATAATGACCAAGACAGATATACATGAAGACCAGGACATTTTTGACCAAAAGGAGATACACAAAACTTTGTTAAAAAACTGTTTTACCAAGATATACGGGAAAAAAATTTTCCGACCTACAAAATAAGCACAAAAACAGCCTAAAACAAGATTCGAAAACCACACAAATCGATAAAAATACACAACCTGGCTCGTTATACCAATTGTAAATCCCCTTTTATCACGTATACCTTATCACAACTTTAGACACAAACACACTCTATGCGTAAACCACAACAGTTACGCTATGCGTATAAGAAAGATGAAGAATAGAACATGGTGACTTGAATGATGTAGATCGTGTATGTTTAGAGAGATAGAGAGAAGAAAGGAAGCTTTATTCCAAAGAAACACACACACAAACACACTCAAGCACACCCCTCAAATGAGACTTTGAGGGGTATTTATAGTACAAGTAACATGATGCCCTAAAAGGCTTTCTATGGGCTTCGTGGGTTGGACATGGGTTGGATTGGATATTTGACAAGCTTATCATAACTAGTACCCATTTAGCTTAGTCCAATCCACGAGCCCGTTGACTATTCTATCAGGATATCTAACACACGTTACAAAGTTCCTAAATGTGAATGACCATCACTTCTAATAAAAACTATTAAGGCTAACAAAGTCCTTTATTTACTTTTCTTACAATTTTAGTCCTTAAATGTATAAAATTTGGTTTAAATATATGTTAGCCTTTAAAGTATTATCATAATCGGAAATTGCATTTGTATTACTTAGTATGGGATTCTATCCCATATCGCCTCATGAGGTAAATATTGTAAAGGCTCTTATGCTATAAAAGAGACCTCATACCTCATGAAAGGGTTGGATGTCTCTCTAGAAAACACACATATCTTTCTCTTTTTATTCATTAATAATTCCATGTTTAACTTTTACTTTGAGCTTCCCCAATCTCCCGAATCACATAAATTAACAAACTTTATGATCCTACAATTGGCATCGGAGCTCATGTTGTTATTTGTTGATTTGTTGATTTATTTTTGTGGTTCGTACCTTGGTTTGAAGATACTTTAACCATTTTTTAAAAACCGTAAATTTTTTTATCATAGGAAGTGGTAACAGTTTCAGACAAGTTATATGTATCAAATGGTCAAAAATAGTCTGTTTTCAAGTCCTATTTCATGAATCTGTTTCATGTATCTTGTTTTCGATAGCATCAGTTTCATGTAAACAGTTACTCATGTCTGTTTTTGTACCAAAAACCTGTGAGAGATTTGTGGTCATAACTGGTCGGAAAAGTGGTCGGAAAAAGGGTTTAGAATTTGTCTTTAAAACCCTCGTTTTCTGATTTGCTTCAAAACCCTAGTTTTTGGATTTCTTGTAAAGAAATCTGAAAGGGCCTTTTGGATTTTTCTTCATGCTAGTTTTCGGATTTCTTGATCGGAAAGAGTTTCGAATATGTTTTGTGACATACTTTTGGATAGGTTGTAGACACATTTTCAGATTTGTTGTTTTCAGATATCTTGCAAACAAATCTGAAAAGTGACCAAAATGTAAAATCAAAAGAGTGACTGATAACTGTAAGACACCACTGCCAAGACAAGTCGACAATCCAACAATAATCTAATCCTATACTAGACACAACTAAGATTATCTCTGTCACTCCCCAACACTCAATCAGTTCAAGACTCGTACTTAATGAAAATACAATGATCTCAGTTCATTCGTTTCATGTTTTTTAAGATAAATCAAGACCCATGGTCATTATAACACGAAACAGAATATCATCATTAATCACAAAGACTCGTATAAAGTGGAAAAATTATCTACACGATCTCAGTTTTTTTTATTTCGTGGTATACAGAGAAACCATTCAATATCCAACACACGAAATATTATATCATCAACGATCGTAAACTGAAAAGAAGAAGACTAATTACAAGATCTCAGTTTTTCTCTTCCGTGTATTCAAGATACATCAAGACTCTTTTAAGTGCATGTCCAATTCAAGCTGTAGAATCAAACAAGACACATGTAAATCAAAGTTGATAAAAACAAAGTAGATTATTCAAATGAAAATTTTGATCAAGATTTTTGAACCTAATTTTCATTACCTTTGATGACATAATTTGTACAATTTAATATTTACCGTCTTCATTACGAATGTTAAAAGTAAAACATTGGTTAAAGGGGTTTTAAACCCTTAAATGTCTTTTAAGTTATATCGACAACTGTCAAAAGTAATATATTGTAAAAAGAGTAAAACATATTTAAAAGCTGACGTTGCCACCAAACCAAAATGAGTTAACTTCCTAAAGTTTTTTGGGTAAAGGGGAGTAATCATGCACCCTGGTAAATATATTAACCAAATAAACGTTTAAGTACAATGGATATGAGTGAAGTCCCATATCTCAGCCCGTTACATAGGCATAAAGCTTACATAACAAGATACTTCCTATTCTCTAAACAAGAAAACAAACCACTACTCAAAAGATAACATATGACACAACAAAATAAAATTACTTCCTAGGACCTTGAAACTTTGTGCCATACATGGCATTAAAGGAATCCAAATTCCCTGGAAGATCACGAACCTGTTTCGCATAGTCGTCGAAGTCATAGTCATCATATTCATCTTCAAACTCGTGGCCACCACCAAAAATATTAACAGACTCATCAAATGGGTTAGCAACAACCTCATCTTCAGAATCAGACACCACAATCTCTCCCACTTTAGAAAAAGGGTTGACTCTCTTAGTAGAAGAGGTAGACGGAATAGGTTGACCATCATCATCCACAAGAGTAGCTTTCCCATCAATAATTAGCTTTTCAAGCTTACCAATTTTCTCAGCTATGGGAGTAGAACCAACATCCATTGATCCTATTGAATCACTCACAAGCTTGGCAGCAGAAGAAGTCCCATTCTCCGGAGGCTTAGACGCCTCACCAAGGTCCTTCCCCCGAGAACCATCAATACCTGCTTCCTTAGTAGTACCAGAAGACTTCCCAGTCTTCACCGTTTTAGTAGAAGAATCAGCCACAATACTTGGGATGCCCGAGTCAATTAACTTCCTAAAGTTTATGCTCATTTTGAGTGTCGGGTACTGTGGTGTGAGAGCTTTGCCAGTTCGATGTGGATTGTGCTTTGGCGCCACCAGTACCAAGCCAAAACACCGATTCAATGTTAATTAACGGCAAGAACATGATAATTAAATGAAATTGTGGAAAACTAGAAGGGGGGGTTGAATAGTTTTACCAATTTAAAACTTTCTTTTAAATATTTAGATCGACTTATGTCAATCCATTTGATTGTTTATGTTGGACGTTGATAGATGGATATATAAACGTGAAATGAAATATAAAGAGTAAGAAGCACATCACCACAACACAAGTTATTTATAGTGGTTCGGCTACAAGGACACCTTCCTTGCCCTACTCCACTCCCCGAGTCACCTACTCGAGAGTTCGTAAGCACTACACCAACTCCTTGTAGCGGAGAAGCCTTCACAACGTCGCTTAACCTTTTTCCGGTACAAAGCTAAATACCGAGTTCTTTCACACCAAGGCGAACCACACCTAACACAACGTCGCCTACCCTTTATACGGTGCTAGGCTAACCACCGAGTTCTTTCACACCTTAGGAGAACTAATCCTATCACAACGTCGCCTACCCTTTATTAGGTACTAGGCTAAGCACCTTAGTTCTTTCACACCTTAGGTGAACTACACCTTCACGACACAACACCTAATCTCAAGGAGATCTACTCCTTGTTACAACACCATCAAGGATATCACCATCCTTGTAGATAAACAAATACACATATGTATAACGATGCACCTCATCGATTATACGACCTAAGCATTCTCCCCAAATGCTACTTGATTTGATCCTTTGACATCCTTCACTAATGCCTTTGACACAACGCTTGGCACCCTTCACTAATGCCTTCGTCTTGACACCTTTAGCATCCTTCACTAATGCTTTTGACACAACGTTTGGCACCCTTCACTAATGCCTTCGTCTTGACACCTTTAGCATCCTTCAATAATGCTTTGACACGGATGATGAGCACCTTTCACTAATGCTTTCATCTTGACACTTTCGGCATTCTTCACTAATGCCTTCAACCTAACATCTATGGAGAAAGGAAGAACTATCAACAAGAGAACCTTAGTAGTCTTGATGATAACGAAGCATGGCAACTCATGGACTTGAGCTTGCACGTCTTCAAGAGGTGGTGATCTCTCCTTTAAGAGGAACCTAGTAGATCACACAAAAACAAAAGACAAACTACATAGATCACTTAGATCTGAGGTTAGAGGGTTAGAATACTTTGGGGAAGTATGTGTGAAAAACCATGTGTAGAGAGAAAGAAATGGCTCTCTATTTATAGAGAAAATTCTCTTCTGTTCCCCGGATCCCACGGATCCCTACCACAAGGGATCCGGCTAGCACAAAGCTAGAGATCCGTGGTCCGCTCCTCTTTGCCCATGGGTATTTTTGGTTATGGGTTGATATAGTAGAAAATATACCAAATATACGATATACGCGAGAATCAACAAATCAACCTTTTAGGAAAAAGGGTTAACGTGCCAAAACTCACGAACGTGATATAAGTGATACCGGGCAAGTGATTACCCGAGTCGTTTCCCAACGAGGTGTGAATTGACGTGACGTTTTGGTTTGGGATTGGATGCTTGAATACAAAGAATTTTAAATTTTGGAATTTTAAACTAAATGAAGGGAATTTAAATAAAGCAAGTTAACTAAGCTAAAGCTACTACGGGAAATTAAAAACTAATCTAAGGCAACAATAAACGTAAAGGGCAACTTAAAATTAACTAAAGTGCAATAAAACGTAAAACGGGAATTTAAAGGAAAGCAATAAAACTACACTAAGGAAATCTACGGGAGTCCTAAAATTAATCTAAGATACTAAGCGAAACTACGGGAAACTTAAAGCTAATTAAAAACATAATTAACCTAAAATCGGGCACGTGCGGGTCCCGCACGAGCTTTAAAAAGTGAAAATGTAAAAATATTAACCCTACAAACTTAAAATTAATTTTCCTATATTCTAAATGACAAAAAATGATTTTTGGAAAAAGCCGGGTATTTTTTCGACTTTTATTTTATTTATTACAAATTAAAAACTAAATAATACTAATTAATTAATAAAAAATAATAAAACTTTTCGGAAAATTCTAAGAAAATTATAAAAATTACTTTGAAGAATACTGAATTTAAGAAAAATAAAAAAGTTGTGGACTGCTTTAGAAATAAGCTGTGAAAAAAAGAGAAATAAGCTACTAAGCTTAAAACGGAAATGTAAACTAAGTATTAAACTAAAGGAACTGTTACACAAAACATTAGGGAGCAGAGATGGTTATGTGTTTCGTGATGGTTGCTTGGTTGTTGTCAGGTCACAAGTTCGAACCTTGTTTCGTTCATTTTTGTAAAACACAATTATTTTGGTTTTCTTTTTGCAAAAGTGAGAAAACTAAACAAGATTAAGCTAAAGAAATTGAAAATATTTTAAACTACAAATTAAGCATTGAAACAGCTTATTACAACAGCAGATTTAAGTGAATGCACATAAGGGTTCTTGGTTATCTAAGGGGACAATAAAAGCTACAAAAAGCTAAAGATAAGCTAACAACCTAAATAAGACTAGTCTAAATACCTAAAAGCACTTAAAGGGAACTTAAATAAGCAAGAAAAAAAACACTAATAAGCTAAAAAGGACTCCTATATTGCTGCAGGTGTACAGTGGGTTAAAACAGTCCACAAGGGGCTCTTTCAAGCTTGATTTGAATAAGCTAAAGTGGAGCTCAGCCAATGAGCTTTTGGGAAAATGAATACAAGCTGGGGGGCAAGCTTTTGCCCCCACAAATACCTAATTAGAGGCTAAATTCAATTAGCTAGGGGCTGTGCAAAAGGGTACATGGGACTGCTGTATGGAACGCAAACAAGGGCAGAATAGGGGCATTTTTAAGCAAAAATTAAGCTATCTATTGAGCACTAGAGGGTCTAAAAGCTTAAAACAGTAAAATTTGGGACAAAGGGCTTCTTAAAAATCTGAATCACAAATTAATAGGAGCTTATATGAGCTTAACTTTTGACAGAAAAGGAAGGCACTATGGCCTATTTTGGATAGTAAATTTGGACAAACGAGATACCACTAATGCCTTTAAAACTAAAAGTCTTGTAGCCACTTGACTCTAACTATGCTTAACATATTGAGACTACTTAGTTTCAAAAGAACATGAGACCAAAACTGCTTTTGACATCAATATTAAGCTTAAACCAAACACCTTTTCAAGGGCAGAAACTTTGTTTTTGAAATCTGTTGAGACCTTGAGACTTAGAAAAACTTAATTGTATCCTTACAAGAACCTAAAATGAGCTTAACACAACTTTGAAATAACTTGAAACAATCTTGAAATGAGAATCTTAGGAACACAAACACAAACAGAAAAAAAATTGCAAACTGAATTAAAAACATGAAATTGCATTAAATTAAAATAAAAAATTACATGTAAACTTAAATGACAATGAAATTAAAAATGGTACTAGACTTTGAAATTCTAGACAAGTTTTACAATTTACTCCTATCCTATTTATACTAGTCTTAGGGGTCTTCAAGTTTTGAGCTTGTGCTAGTTTTGTGAGAGAAAATGAGCTCTTGGCTTGCTTTGTGCTTCTTTGGATTCATCTCAGCCATTAAAATGGACTTGGGCACCAAGGAGTAGATCACAGCCGTCCATCTTGATGTCCAATGAGCTAGTTGGGGATTGCCAGCGTGGCATATAACCATGTGGGTGTGGGGCTTGAGCGAGCTGGGGACCAGAGAGAGATAGGGTTTGAGATAGTGACTGGGAAGAAGAAGACAAGGAGGGGGGGGGGGGTTGGGATTTGGCGCCATTTTTGTGAAGCTGGGTTTGGGGATTTAATTATGTTTTGGGGTAAAATAGGAGAAGAGGTTCAAAATGGTTATGGGAGGTTCAAGTAGTTTAAAAGAAGGGGTTCAAAAGGGTATTTTGAAAGGGTTTAAGATAAAACTATTTAAAAGTAAATAAAACTTTTGTATTTTCTGTTTTTTTGCTTTTAACTTTTTTTTTTTTTTTTTTTTTAAGAAGAGAAAATAATTTTAATGAAAATTGGTTTTAATAAAAATAATTGTTGTAAATGAAAATAATTGTTTTAAGTGAAAAACGTTTTTATAGTGAAGGTGATAAATTGGGTAAAGGGTAAAGGGTAAAATGGTAATTTGGATTTAGGGATAGGTTTTTCATTTGATTCCCCAAGCTCACTCCCAAATATGTATCCCGGGCTCTGAAAAATGTAGAAAATCCACTTCCGGCTCCGTCCGCAATGCATGTTTTCCATTCCAAGCTCAATTCTGTCCGTTTTTGCCCTGTTTTCAATCCTTTGTACCTGAAACACATAAAAACACATTCCAAGGATATCTGCAGTATAATTGGTTATATTTCCGTGTTTTTAGACCTTTTTGTGGTCTTAGATGGGTAAAAATGATGAGTGAATAAACACTCATCAAATCCCCCACACTATCAATTGCTAGTCCCTAGCAATCCGATCATATAAAGTAATGAAAGGATCAAAAATACCAAGAATACCCCGTTTCGACTTCTTATTCACTACGAGAAATTTAAACTTGAACGATAATAAATAAAATGCTTGATTATCAAAACATGGCATCACGGAACGGGATTCACGCAAAATGGGTGTCTCCGGGGAATTGTAATCATCATCCTCTTTTTGATACTCTCAAACTAAGCTTAAACTTATTGTGCAAACGTTTTTGTAAAATGCTAACACTACTTATATCAATAATCTATGTAAGTCGAGACTTAACTTTTTACTCCCGCAATTTATAAAATTTAGGTGATTGTGCTCATTTTCAAAAGTTTGACCATTAAAATCGACATTTGTTATGGTTGTTATCCGCTTAACTAAAGTACTAACTCACCGGAAACGATGAAAGTCTAAGGATCGAAAGAGCCTCTTCCATGTAGCGGCTTTCTTCTCGGCACATCCCAAAACATTAGTTTTAAGTGACCGGGCTTTTGACACCTCACAGAGAATAGTACCGGAATTAGCGGGAATTCGATTCCAAAGATTTACGAAGCTACCGTTAAGTTAAAACTAAACCTAAATAGATTACAACCGACGATAATTTAAAAATTCGAGATTCAAATGTGAGATCACTCCATATAGCGACTTTCTTCTCAGCTTGTCCTTTTAAGGAGGCTAGGTTTTCACCATCGAGAATAGTATCGGAGCTTTCGGGATCTTTGAAATCAAGGATTTCCAAATTACCGTCAAACTTTTAGACAATTTTGACGAATACGAGTTCAACTTCCGATTTAAATTTAAGAAAAAGCAAGTTTCGCACATTTATTCATACGCAACATAATGCTTTTATTCACGCAACTCATATTTTTCATTTTTCAACTTTTTTTTTCACTTTTTTTTTATTTTTTATTTTTATTTTTTTATCATTTTTTTTTTTTTTTTTTTTTTTTTTCATTTTGACTTTGAACTTTAAACTTTGCAACTTTTACAGCATTCAAGCACTTTACGGTACTTTCATTTTGCAACATTATTCAGATTTAAAGAAAGTATGCTTTCTCAGAAATTTAAATAAAAAGTTGAACTCGGACTCTAAATCAATTTTGCTTAAAAACTTTTTTTATTGTAACAAGACGATTTGAATGTTCAAAAATTTGACAATGAGCACGTATTTAAGTCCAATTAGTTAGCTTCTGGGAGAAAAAGCCATAGATTACTTATATAAGCTCTAAAGAGAACCAACTACTCCACGCTTAGCATTTTCATTTGCACAACGCGTAAAACCTTAGCCTAAATGTTAAGAGAGCAGCTAGATCAACACTCTAGCAGAGTCGGGATTCCCCTTGTTCTAGCCTAATCAAGACTAAACTACCATTAACACCGAAGCATTAACGCATTATTTTTGTGCAAAGCACTTCTTTTAAATGTAAAGACTTGACTTAAAACGATAAAATTTTAAAATTTTTGGTCAAAACGGGGGTGCTAGGGTACTAGAAGGTACAATGTGATCAAATTCGCTTAGAATTCCCTCCCACACTTAGAATTGAATATTGCCCTCAATATTCAAAGTACCGGCCGTAGCCGAAACTATAGAACGGAAAAAGGTAATACCACTAGCCAAGTGTGGAAACGAAATCTTTTTTCACAAAAGGATTTATAAAGATATCCCTAGATAATCGTTAGCAAAAAGATCGGATATTGGGCGGCTGGATTGAAAACAGGCGCATCAATCATCACGATCACGGGAATCCTGAAAACAGAGAGCAAACACACAACAAGCAAACAACAGTGGGGAATTCCCCCACACTTAGTGTTAGAAAATAGAAAGAAGTCAGAAACATGGGTGGATACCCATGAAATGCTACTGTTTTTGTTAACCGAGTCGCTAGCTTGACTCGACCCCGAATTCATTTGTCCATGGGGGAGCAAATGTGGAATTCATCAATCATAAGAATTCCGGGATCAAAGATTGTATCCTCATTCCCGAAGGAGTGAAGGATAGGAGAAGTCACACCATATGTGATGAAAGGAAGAAAGGTTCGGATGATGTACGTTTCAAGCTCAAATATCTCATTAAAATTTTCATCCATGTGCATTTTTCTTCCAACGAGTATCCCTGGATTAAAAATTTTGTCTTCGCTAGATGGCTCAACGGGATACTCGAAAGACACCTCATCAGTGAGGATAGAATCGTCATCACATGATGGAAGAGATGAGTCAGAATACAGAGGTGGGACAAGTGGTATGCTCTGAGAGCTAGCAATTTCCACCACTTCCGTGATGGTCTCTATATCGGACTCAGACATTTCATCGAAAAGAGGATTTACTTTCCCAAAAGTGTAGTCATTATTAAATTCAAAAAGAGGATTTGAGAAAATCCCGGAAGTAACCTCAGAAATGTCGAGAGAATCACAAAAAGGCAAATCACAATCACTATCGGATATATCCTCAGACTCACTTGGGATTGGGACGAAGTTCTCAACACTAGACGATTCCGTTTCCGGAATAGTGCTAAGATGCTCATCCCCCATGGTGAGAGAGTCCTTGGAAGCAATAGTAGGTAAGATAGGTGTGATAGCAATAGACTGGGGGAGTTGAGAGATAACATCGTTCAATGGAATATCACTCTCCTTGTCATAATCATAATCGGCGTCAACCTTATCTTTAGCATATAAAGCTCGTATATGACGCATCTGCTCCTCAGCTAATAATTCTTCCATGCTTCTATTATCCGGCGCTTCGAGAACGGGTGTGATAGCAGCAGATGAATTATAGAACTCCCCAATTGGAATGGTTTCTTCATCATCGTCATCATCATCATCATAATCGTACACGAGAGGTTTCCAATATTGGGAACTTACTCTAGCTGCTTGTTCTTCAGCTAGAAGTTCTCCATACGTTTTCTGACGAGACTCTTCTTTAACCAATTCTTTTAAATCTTTCAATACATCTAGAAGACCTAGGAGAAGTTCTTGAGGAATTTGCGGAGGTTGTGTTTGAATCATTTGGTGCTGTGGAGGTTGGTCATGATAAGAATAATCATAATTGTTACAAGGATTATGCTCATAGACAAGCGGATTCCTCGTTTGACAATCGGCGTTATAGTGCGGACCTCCACAGTACTCACAACCGTACGATTGTTGAATTTGTGAATTATATGGATTTTGGTCAAAACCAAAGTCTTGATTGTTACAAGGACCTTGCTCATAGATAAGCGGGTTCCCTGCTTGACACTCAAAACCTTGGTGCTGACCTCCACAATATTCGCAAGAATATGTCTCCATCTCATGGTACGGGGGTTGGTTAAAGAAATTGGTTGTTTCATTGTAGGGATTTTGGTCATAGACAAACCCGTTTCCCGAATTCACAATGCTACAACCGGGGCAATTTCCACCATCTTGAGGTCCCCGACACCATTGACAACCAAATTGGTAAGACGTAGACATCACAAAGAATTGAACGGATAGAGGGCGAAAGAAATAGAATTATGCGATCGAGAGGATAACGAAGAATAGAATTAAACGGTAAAAGAGGGTAAGAGAAATAGAATTAAACGGATAAGAGGAATGAGAAGAATATTTTTGAGGTTTTTTATAAATAGAAAACATAAAAGGAAAATAAATTTTGAAAAAGAAAATATTTTTGGGTTTTTGGGTTTTTGGAAAGCAAATAACTTCACGAGGAAGGTTCTTCAAGTCACTAATCGTCAAACCTTAACGATATTGTCGCAACACAACCTCCCCGGCAGCGGCGCCAAATTGATATAGTAGAAAATATACCAAATATACGATATACGCGAGAATCAACAAATCAACCTTTTAGGAAAAGGGTTAACGTGCCAAAACTCATGAACGTGATATAAGTGATACCGGGCAAGTGATTACCCGGGTCGTTTCCCAACGAGGTGTGAATTGACGTGACGTTTTGGTTTGGGATTGGATGCTTGAATACAAAGAATTTTAAATTTTGGAATTTTAAACTAAATGACGGGAATTTAAATAAAGCAAGTAAACTAAGCTAAAGCTACTACGGGAAATTAAAAACTAATCTAAGGCAACAATAAACGTAAAGGGCAACTTAAAATTAACTAAAGTGCAATAAAACGTAAAACGGGAATTTAAAGGAAAGCAATAAAACTACACTAAGGAAATCTACGGGAGTCCTAAAATTAATCTAAGATACTAAGCGAAACTACGGGAAACTTAAAGCTAATTAAAAACGTAATTAACCTAAAATCGGGCACGTGCGGGTCCCGCACGAGCTTTAAAAAGTGAAAATGTAAAGATATTAACCCTACAAACTTAAAATTAATTTTCCTATATTCTAAATGACAAAAAATGATTTTTGGAAAAAGCCGGGTATTTTTTCGACTTTTATTTTATTTATTACAAATTAAAAACTAAATAATACTAATTAATTAATAAAAAATAATAAAACTTTTCGGAAAATTCTAAGAAAATTATAAAAATTACTTTGAAGAATACTGAATTTAAGAAAAATAAAAAAGTTGTGGACTGCTTTAGAAATAAGCTGTGAAAAAAAGAGAAATAAGCTACTAAGCTTAAAACGGAAATGTAAACTAAGTATTAAACTAAAGGAACTGTTACACAAAACATTAGGGAGCAGAGATGGTTATGTGTTTCGTGATGGTTGCTTGGTTGTTGTCAGGTCACAAGTTCGAACCTTGTTTCATTCATTTTTGTAAAACACAATTTTTTTGGTTTTCTTTTTGCAAAAGTTAGAAAACTAAACAAGATTAAGCTAAAGAAATTGAAAATATTTTAAACTACAAATTAAGCGTTGAAACAGCTTATTACAACAGCAGATTTAAGTGAATGCACATAAGGGTTCTTGGTTATCTAGGGGGACAATAAAAGCTACAAAAGCTAAAGATAAGCTAACAACCTAAATAAGACTAGTCTAAATACCTAAAAGCACTTAAAGGGAACTTAAATAAGCAAGAAAAAAAAACACTAATAAGCTAAAAAGGACTCCTATATTGCTGCAGGTGTACAGTGGGTTAAAACAGTCCACAAGGGGCTCTTTCAAGCTTGATTTGAATAAGCTAAAGTGGAGCTCAGCCAATGAGCTTTTGGGAAAATGAATACAAGCTGGGGGGGCAAGCTTTTGCCCCCACAAATACCTAATTAGAGGCTAAATTCAATAAGCTAGGGGCTGTGCAAAAGGGTACATGGGACTGCTGTATGGAACGCAAACAAGGGCAGAATAGGGGCATTTTTAAGCAAAAATTAAGCTATCTATTGAGCACTAGAGGGTCTAAAAGCTTAAAACAGTAAAATTTGGGACAAAGGGCTTCTTAAAAATCTGAATCACAAATTAATAGGAGCTTATATGAGCTTAACTTTTGACAGAAAAGGAAGGCACTATGGCCTATTTTGGACAGTAAATTTGGACAATCGAGATACCACTAATGCCTTTAAAACTAAAAGTCTTGTAGCCACTTGACTCTAACTATGCTTAACATATTGAGACTACTTAGTTTCAAAAGAACATGAGACCAAAACTGCTTTTGATATCAATATTAAGCTTAAACCAAACACCTTTTCAAGGGCAGAAACTTTGTTTTTGAAATCTGTTGAGACCTTGAGACTTAGAAAAACTTAATTGTATCCTTACAAGAACCTAAAATGAGCTTAACACAACTTTGAAATAACTTGAAACAATCTTGAAATCAGAATCTTAGGAACACAAACACAAACAGAAAAAAAATTGCAAACTGAATTAAAAACATGAAATTGCATTAAATTAAAATAAAAAATTACATGTAAACTTAAATGACAATGAAATTAAAAATGGTACTAGACTTTGAAATTCTAGACAAGTTTTACAATTTACTCCTATCCTATTTATACTAGTCTTAGGGGTCTTCCAGTTTTGAGCTTGTGCTAGTTTTGTGAGAGAAAATGAGCTCTTGGCTTGCTTTGTGCTTCTTTGGATTCATCTCAGCCATTAAAATGGACTTGGGCATCAAGGAGTAGATCACAGCCGTCCATCTTGATGTCCAATGAGCTAGTTGGGGATTGCCAGCGTGGCATATAACCATGTGGGTGTGGGGCTTGAGCGAGCTGGGGACCAGAGAGAGATAGGGTTTGAGATAGTGACTGGGAAGAAGAAGACAAGGAGGGGGGGTTGGGATTTGGCGCCATTTTTGTGAAGCTGGGTTTGGGGATTTAATTCTGTTTTGGGGTAAAATAAGAGAAGAGGTTCAAAATGGTTATGGGAGGTTCAAGTAGTTTAAAAGAAGGGGTTCAAAAGGGTATTTTGAAAGGGTTTAAGATAAAACTATTTAAAAGTAAATAAAACATTTGTATTTTTTTTTTTTTTTTTTAAGAAGAGAAAATAATTTTAATGAAAATTGGTTTTAATAAAAATAATTGTTGTAAATGAAAATAATTGTTTTAAGTGAAAAACGTTTTTAGAGTGAAGGTGATAAATTGGGTAAAGGGTAAAGGGTAAAATGGTAATTTGGATTTAGGGATAGGTTTTTCATTTGATTCCCCAAGCTCACTCCCAAATATGTATCCCGGGCTCTGAAAAATGTAGAAAATCCACTTCCGGCTCCGTCCGCAATGCATGTTTTCCATTCCAAGCTCAATTCTGTCCGTTTTTGCCCTGTTTTCAATCCTTTGTACCTGAAACACATAAAAACACATTCCAAGGATATCTGCAGTATAATTGGTTATATTTCCGTGTTTTTAGACGTTTTTGTGGTCTTAGATGGGTAAAAATGATGAGTGAATAAACACTCATCATGGGTCATGGGTTATGGGTTGATCCATGGTTTTCTTTCTAGATACAATGAACTTGGTTAAGTAGTATATATAAAACCATGGGTTATGGGTCAAAACCATTTGCTAGTATTTTACCTATTTAGTATATACTTGTATTTACCCATTTTAGCATACACTTAGTTTTTACTCATTTTAGTATACTTAGTTTAAGTATATGTTTAACCCAATATGTAAACACTAGTTGTTGTACATATGTATCTAAATCATAAAATCACTTATACTTGTTTTAGTGTTTTATGTGACAACTTAATTGTGTTAGAAAACTATTAACTCAAACTATTTACGTACTCTATTTGTTTCGTTAAAATGATTTTACTTTTGTTATCGACAAAACATTAGAAGATCGTAAAATATAAATAAACGTTTTTACGGCTTATTTGTATTAACAGAAATATATACTGATTCATGAAGACACTCTCCCTAACACCAATTTATTTTCACAATGATAATATACATATATATATATATATATATATATATATATATATATATATATATAGGGAATATATTAGCTATAATATATTGTAGGCAATTGGCTACAAATTTGTGTTATATAATGTGGGTCCCTGATTCTTTTTGTGGGTCCTGATTTTTTTCTGTGGGTCCCAGATTCATTCTTAGTGTATTTTTTATGAAGGATTGTAAACAATTGGCTACAAAAATTGTAGTCAAGCTATCTCCATATATATTATATATATATATATATATATATATATATATATATATATATATATATATATATATATATATATATATATATATATGGGAATATATTAGCTACAATTTTTTGTAGCTAATTGGCTACAATTTTGTGTGTGTAAATGTGGGTCCCTGATTCTTTTTGTGGGTCCTGATTATTTTCTGTGAGGCCTTGGTTCTTTGCTTGTGTATTTTTTATGAAGGATTGTAGCTAATTGGCTACAAAAATTGTAGCTAAGCTATCCCCTATATATATATATATATATATATATATATATATATATATATATAATTTAACTAAACACAAAAAAGTTACATAGAGACGTACTTGATGTTAAAAGCAATTGCCATCCTTTTCAAAGTTATACAATTCTTCAAACTCAATAATTACTTGTCTGATGAAATCTAGCATAGACAATATAACTTTCAGATAACATTACATGAATTTTCTTTGAAAGGCTTGAAAACTAATCCATGCATGGAACACTTGAAGTCTATCATTGTTTTTGAGTTAAAAATGAGCCACATGAATTTTCAACAATGCGATACAACGGTTCAAGTTTTTCAGATTGAATGGTTGCATAATGACGACAACGCCTCATTTAGTTGACGTTTGAAACCCGACACAAAACACATCCTTAACGATGCATGTACCTTATTGGTCCGAATAGAACAAAATACGATTAGGTAAGATAGGTTTTTATAAAGACTCAGTATGATGTTGTCTTTTAGCTCTGAGGTCCGTTATGAAACAATCGTCAACAAACTTGGTCACTGTAAGGTAAAAAAATAGACAAACGAGCAATTGTTAATCATATTTGCTTCAAACAAATGTGTAAACTACTTAAAAAGAGTGAATGCGCATTGTTAAAATCACGATTCCACAAGTAAATTATTTACCACTATACATCGTCACTTTGCACGAGTATACGTCTAGTTATAATATGACAGTCACAAGCTTTTTACCACATCACAAACTATTCAATAGTATAAATTATAAGGCCTAACCTCTTAACCTCTCCATTCAAAAATATATACACATTATAAGTCTAAAACATGGTTCTACACACAACCCACTTTGCAAGTTGTGAGAGTACTTAAGACCTCACTACTTGAATGAGACACCTTCAGCACACTTTAGATGCAATAAAATGCAAAATGAAAGAAAGAAAATCTACTCTTTTTTCATGGTAAACAAATAAGCAACTTACTTAATTTTTTTTTCAAATATGATTAACTTGCTTGCATGACATGAGACCTTTTTATTCTTTTGGCAACCATGTCTGCAAAGTTTATTTGTATATTCACATGTGTACTTAATCATGTCTATTGTTGAAACACCTATTAGCTTAAAGTCCATTTCTACTTGGATGAGATACAATTAATATATCTCGGATACCATAAGAATCGGGCCATTTCTCTTAGACGTCTGCCTAACAATAAAAAACGAACATGAAACTATCTTGGGTCGTGCTTAGCACGACCTAAAAGAATTACCTAGTAGTTAATATATGAATGAGTAAATTACATGTTTAGTCTATGTGGTTTTAGCCAAATCTTTGATTGAGTCCCTAATTAATTTTTTTACATGATTGGTTCTGAAACTATTTAACATCATTGGTCTTTATCGGTAACTTCTGTTAAATCCTTTCGTTAAACAATGTAGCATCATCGGTCCTTATCGCAAGGACCAGTGATGTTACATAGATTCAAGATAAGGACCAATCATGCAAGAAAAAAAGTTAAGTACTCAATCAAGGATTTGGCCTGAATCACAGGGAGGAACCATGTAATCTACTCTATATGAATGACGAATGAAACATAACTAGTTAACCAAGTACTGCATAAGAGTCATCCTTCCTCCCTTTTTAGGTATGTTTTTTGTGCTGTGCTTCATCAACTTGATAACTAAAAATAGGTCAATAATAATACGCAACTTGAGTTTTATAAGTTGGATCCATGGTCCAACTTGCATATACTTCCTTTTGACTATTATCAACTCCAACTTATTTTGACTAATATTTGCATTCTGGAAGCTAAGCACAAGTAACCATCATATTATACTTCCTTTTGTCTAATATTGGCTGCCTGGTGGGGGCCCAAATCCTACAAAGAGAACATTTGAATATAAGTATTTTATCCTGTAATGTAGTAATCTTCCGTTTTCTATTAAGAGCATAAGTTACGGGGCGTTTTCGGCCAATGTCGTCTTCAAAACGTGATGGGAAAACGCGAGACCCACACCGGGTGTGGCGTTTTTGTGCTTGATGCCGTCCCAACCATTAGTCCTTATTATGTTTACGATGTTAGTCATTTTTTTTTTTTTTTTTTTTTTTTTTTTTTTACAATTTTAGTCTTTAAATGTATAAAATGAAATGTGTTGTTTTATTTAAATAAAAAATAAAATAAAATTTGGAGTTTCAGGGGTGTCTCATGACACTAGATGAAGGAGAGGTGTCTTCTTTGATATAATAGATTCTGGTGTAATAGAAGAAAGTGCTGAGATGACAACATTGTACTCATGGCATCTCGATAGCACCAAAGGGTACCCAATATATGTTATTAGGATAATATGAAATAATAATAAGATATAAAAATACAGACTAAGCACAAGTAAACATCAATCTACTTGGTTAAGCCAATCTTGATTTGAATATAATCTACTTAATAACTTTTGACTAATGTCAGAATATTTACATAACTTGGCAATAATTTAGAGATGTTGAAAGTTCTTAAAATGTCATTTTCATATTTTAATTACAGAAATTTCAATCCATTGAATATAAATCCCTCTTTTTCTCAGGAATTTTTGTCATTTCGACTTTTTTGATTTTAACTCATGTTTGTAATAATCAACTCAAACATTACTTTGAGTAGGTAGGTTTCCAACATGCTTGCTTTGATGCAACCTAAAAACAACATGAAATAAATTGTAAGCAATGATCTCACTCTCACCTCTTTTTTGCATATTTTACTTTTTATAAAGCATATTTTGACTTAACATTATGGTAAATTTAATAACATATTATCTGATGTAGTTCAACACAAATAAGGATTGATTCAACGAAATGAAGTAAATAAAGGTAAAAAAGGAACATCATCTAAATGTAATGGTAAAAAATGAAGTACTTTTTATGAGATGTGATATGTACATCATCAAAATTAATGTGGACACCACAAAATGAGACTTGATACTCGAAGGTGGACAAGTTGAGCGTCCGTCTAAGGCCCTCAAATTTCGAGGCCCCAACAAATTTACCTCATATGTTACTACTACTCCCTCCGTCATATAATTATTGTCTAATGTTGTCTTTATCTTTGTACTTTGACCTTAAATATATTTATTTGTGTTATATAATATTTGATGCAAAATATATAAACAGATTAGCTATTAAATGTATGTTACATTGATATAATTTTCATTAAGTATTATATAACACAAATAAAAATATTTAAAGTCAAAATTAAAAAATAAAGACTTCAAAAGTCAACAGTGAATAATAATTATAGGACGGAGAGAGTATATATATAGACATGTAGGTTTTTCCAATGCTAAAATACTAACATTGTAAAAAATGTCGTTCCTGAGAATTCGGAAGCCCTCAAAGAAGAAACAACATAATTAGTATGATTATTGAAAACTCATCCGTCCCATTTTACATTTTATCATCCAATAATCTGTTTTTATTCAAGGATTAATTTTATGTCTTTTTATTTGATTTTATAAACTAAGTAGATGTGAATTATAAAAAAAAATATATATCACAAGCATAAAGGGTGTGGTACAACTTTCATTATAATCAACACTAATTTTATCTGTAAACTATTTTAATAAGTTTTGTTATATTTTCATAATAAGGTCTACTTTCTATTTTGTTGAAAATTGACTACTAATATTTGATTGTTAACTTTGCATACCAATGACTTTTTTACAGAGTTACTTTGTGTCATATCTAACACAAAATCTTAAATTTTTATTTAGCGTTGGTCTTTATAGACCCCACTTTTGTTTTCGCCCAGGCTCTCTGAATTCTCAAGAACAGCCTTGTACATGGTACAACATCAAATATGCATATTTATGCACATAACTTATTACTTATTATGATGTGTATATCACCTCATATTCTTGATGAGCCAATCTTTATATTGATTGTGTGCTACCTAAATTATTTTTGTTTGGAAGGTATCTGTTTGAAAATTCTTTGGATCAGAACTGGGATATAATAATAGATCAAATGGATTTTTTTCTCTTTCAGATTCTAATTTCTTATGTCGATATATAATATAATCATATTATACGATGTTTGACCCGTCATAATTGGACAAGTTAATTCTAATGAGTCGTTTTAATAAAATAATGTTGATCAACTACGTCCCACTTCAATAACAATACCAAAAAATAAAAAATAAAAAACAATTCTCTAGCATGTATCAACGACCTGCTCATGTATAATGGATGATCACCGGCATATATCGGCGACAATGTGTATTGTAACATCAATTTGAGTGTGCTCATTTATTTGTGGAGAAAGTGAAAGTGAAAAATGTTTGCGGGTTAAGTTGTAATTAACTATTTAAATAAAATAATTAATAATAGATTTCAAAGTAGTATGCTACAAAGTACTTTTGTTCTACAATTGTGCTTGTATTTTGCAGTTGTCTTACAATTTTATGTTTTTTTTGGGCTTTTTTTTTCCATTTACAAAAACTTTGATTGTGTTATATTTTAATATTGCAGTTAGTATAAATGCAACATGTTCATCATGTTGTGTTAATAAAATTGTACGTATAGTGAAATAGGTGCATTACATATAATACTAGGCATGCGCGTGTAAATTGCAATGCATGTATCTTAATATTTTTAATAAAAAGAAAAAACTTTAACAACGTATATCTACTTAAAACCATTTTTTTTAAAATTACTTGAAAACAAAAAATATTTCTTTAAAAGAATCTAGTATGTCTAAAAACATACTTCCATATAAAATATAAACTTAAATCATTATTTTGTAATCACTAATAAATAAATTTATTGCATGAAACTCAATTTTTATATACTATTATAAAATTAGGTAAGATATATTCACAAATATATATATATATATATATATATATATATATATATATATATATATATATATATATATATATATATATATATATATATATATATATATATATATATATATATATATATATATATATATATATATATTAATCACTAATTTATAATAGTTAACACTTGCATTACATTTCACTATTATATGATTTTATATATTAAAATTATTATTTTATTATCATTAAAACCTTGCATTTATTGCATAAAACTCAATATCTACTAAGTAAGATAAATTTACAAAATATATATACTATAGTCACTAATATATAATAATGAATAATCTTTTACATTTTATTATTAGATGATTTTATATATTAAAATTTTTAACCTTGCATTTATTACATAAAACTAAATAAGTACAAACTTTAACAACATATATCTACTTAAAACACGATTTTAAAAAATTACTTGAAAACAAAACATATTTCTTTAAAAGAATCTAGTATATCTAAAAACATAATTTTTAACTAATCTTTTATGAATACATTTAATTTTGGGCTAATAATATTTTAAAGCACTATAGTTGTTAAAAATATAAGTTTAGTGTAGCGAACTAAAAAAATAACTCTTTTGAAAATTAATGTTGACATTTTTGTCCTTCTTTATGTATTTATGACCCTTTTACCCTTTCTGAATTTTTTTCGAAATACTTTTTTTTTGAACTTTTTTTCCAAAATAATTTTTTTGAATTTTTTTTTCGAAATATTTTTTTTCGAAATTTTGTTCCAATTTTTTTTTTCTGAATTTTTTTTTGTAATACTTTTTTTCCAATTATTTTTTTTTTTTTCTGAAATGTGTTTTTTTATAATTTTTTTTGACACGCGAAAAAAATTGATTTTTTTTTGGTAATATTTTGTAATAAAAAAAATTCGATAAAAATTCACTTGTGAAAAAAAAAAATCAAAAGCGAATAAAAAACATGTGAAAACGTATAAAAACGGAGTAAAATGTATAAAAAAATTTCTGAATTTTTTTTTCCGAAATTCTTTTTTTTTTGAAATTTTTTCTGAAATAATTTTTTTTTAGAATTTTTTTCTGTGACATGCGATTTTTTTTAGATTAAAAATATTTTCTGAATTTTTTTTCGAAATTTTTTTTTTTGAAATATTTTTCGAAGGGTAAAATGGTCATACTTAAAGAAAGACGAAAATGTCAACATTAATGTCTAAAATAGTTATTTTTTTAGTTCGCTACGCAGAACTGCTATTCTTGACAACTATAGTGCTTTAAAAGGTTATTAGCCCTTTAATTTTTATTGTTATATAGATATATAAAATATATTTATAAAATATATATTTATATCATTATTTTCTAATTACTAAAACGTAAGTTTATTACATGAAAAGATAGCGACGATGAGGTTTTTGATTGCCAAAACGACATGGCTAATTTTTTAGCATCTGGTATACATAGTGTTGCTAGTTCTTCTAAGGGTGGAAATGAAAGTGGGGGAAGAAGAGTTTATTAGAAAGTTGGAGGGAGATTTATGGAGACGATCGCTATGGTAGCACTAGTACTACCTCTATTGTTGAGAAAATTGGGAAGCTTAAAAAGCTAATTATTGAGAGAAAAATTACTCTTGTGGTTGATAATAGTAAACCTCTAAGAAAAGGTTGATTTGAAAGAGAAGAAGTGTTGGGATTTTAGAACAAAGTTAATCATTAACCTCTACGAGTACGCAGCGGATAAGGATCTAGTAATTGCAATTAGGTTAAACACGTAATTAATAAACATTAATAAATAAAAGGGAAAATAGAAAACCTAACCTTTCGTGGCTTATTGAACTCAAGTATACGAATAAGAAAACCAAACGAAACCCTAAGTATATAAATTAGATATCTCAATGAGTATCACACACAAACCCGATAACATATACGTTCGATATATGGCTAGTCGAGAACGTAATATAAAACCTCAATCAACAATTTAACCACCAATACTTGAATAATCCAAATCAGAAAACCACTCAAGACTACTCTTGTCTTCCAATTCGAGAACCAAAGAAACAGCAAAAGCTATTTTTCCGCTCTACCTGATATCGGACAAATGGGTCCGATATCCAACAGCTTCTGTCCGAGAAAAGAGGATCACGACCAGAAACTTTCCAACCTTGCTGCCAATTACAATTCAACCAAAAACTTGCAACAATTAAACCAATCAATCTAAGCCTTATATCTTCTTGAATCAAAACAAGCTTAAGAACTAGAAACCAAGACACAAAACCCTAAACGACTAGGGATTAGTCGACTTAGGAATTTGGCAGTTGCTATGATCGGTTTTAGGGTATTAGGATCAGAAGATTATGCGTGAGTTTTGCTGAGGTGATGTTTGCTTTTATACAAAAACAAAACGACCTCCAACTTGGGTCATTGCTTGAACAACAAGCTACAAGCCCAAGCTCACTCTTGCCCTGATGCAGGTTTTACTGACCAGGTCTTAATATTTATAGTGTCTCGCTATACCTATGGTCTACCCTAATGCACTAACGGGCAGTGTACCCGGTCGTGTGTAGTGTAGTAATCGGTAAAGCCGAGGTCGTCCCAAGAGCTATATATGTGGATCGGAAATTAATTCAAGTCTATGTCACGATTTTAATTGCTTTTAAGATTGAAATAATAAATTAACTAATAAGATAAGAAAGCAGATAAAGGCAAGAGATGTGATCAATGAAGGAGAGGGGTGCTAACCTAATTAATCCTCCTAGCTAGTTATGTCTACGACTACTTACTTCCAATTACTTCAGGTGGGGTCAAAGTCGAGAGGACAGCATTTGGTCAATTCGCCCTAACCTATCAGCAAAGATGCCACCACAGGAGAAATCAGGCGCACCGTCATAAGTCCTGTTGTTCCTGGTCCCCTAAGCCGAGTCATTAAGTACCGCTACATGCTAGATTTATAATAGTGAGTGCCCGGCCGTTAGGAACTTAGACACTCACCCCCTAATTCTTAAGTTCATCCAAACGATAGGTGATCAGTTGGTCAAATCGCACAAGTAGAAAGGGTCGTCAGTTGGTCATATCTTACCCTTCCCGTCTCAGTCCGCTTACCTAGGGTCAGTTGGTCATATCTCCTAGGCAATTGGCCTCTACCGCCATTCAAAACTACCGAAACCAATGGTGGCTACCAATAAACTATGCATGCATACACTTAGAAATAATTGTAAGGAAATAAAGTAAACGTAAACAAAACAATTAAGGAATCATAACTAGGCCAGCACCAGGGTGCTTAGCCAAACATATAGTAAATCATACCAACAAAAATGAATAAATCATAAATTGAATTGAACATAATGTTGATACAAATTACTTGATGTAGAGCTAATAATGATGATGATTGCGAGTGAATTCTTCCTTCAAAACTGGCTTCGGACTGCTGGAAAATACCCTGGAGTGGTGCCCTAATCGACCCCTGGGAGAGGGGTGAAGAGAGATACTGAAAAATGCAGATTTAGGGCTGTATTTATAGGCCCCGACATGGTTACGGCGTAATTAAATAAATTAATTACGTCGTAACTAAAGTTACGACGTAACTATTATATGAGAATTAGCAACTTCGTACTTTTCTTGGTCATCAATATATATTGAAACTAATTTGCTCTTGTTGACACTTTTGGCCCCTCATCGCACTTGTTACTTTTATAATAAGTCCTTGAACTCAATAAACTTCGAACAAACTTGCCGCTTTTAATCCCTGAACCTCGAAACTTTGTGCCCAAGTAATTAATTACGGCGTAACTAATTATCCGAGTTACGCCGTAACCCTTCGTCTGCACATGATTATCCATTCCGAAATCATCTCTACGGCGTAACTAATTGCTACGTTACGCCGTAACCTTCACAAAAATAATTACGACGTAACCATAAGAAATGGTTACGCCGTATCCTTCAAAGCATCATATTTACGCCGTAACACCATTAATCAGTTACGGCGTAACCTTCACAAATAATTCATAGGCCCACGTAAATCAATCTTCAGAACATATACTTGGCCTTTTCTCACATCTTCTCCGCTCCAACGCCTCATTTATCCTGTAATACAAATATGAACGAATATAACCGAATTAAGTACCATATTAATATAAATGAGGCAATAAACACGGGAATTTGATATGCAAAATATCAGGTAATTTGATGTTATCAAATATCCCCCCACTTGAATCCTACTTGTCCTCAAGTAGACCCTTTAAATAATTCTTAAAAAGATATCTCCCAGGCTTAATTGGAAGTTATGAGTTTAAAAATCACCTAAGCTAGAAAATTCCAAACCGAGCACCTCACGAAAAGGGAATTGAAATCACACTCTCTCTCATAATTCACGTGTTTAATATTTTTGGGGAGATCACTCAACTGCTCAGTCATGGCGATTATTCTATCATAGGCTTGTCAAAGATACTAATTTCCACCACTAGAGTCTATAGATGCAGCTATTCTAAAAGGCAATGGGTTGACACAACATAGGCTTATGGGGTTATTTTGTCATTACTAACGAGCTACGGCGAGGGGGACAAAACCAATGATACATGACCAAATCCATGGCCAAGATACCAATGATTGCTCGCTTCCTCACCTAAAATCGATTCATGACTAAGGGTAGGATAAGACATGGGAAAATTTTAATGGGTGTAAATAAAAAGCCACGAAACAAATAGATTCCTAAGTCCACAGTCGCCCCACCACTAGTCGCATTCAATCCCATAGCAAAAATCGAGGGTCAAGAGTCAAGGGGTCTTCAATACACGAGTCAATGCATATAAAATATAACGTAGTGCCTCATAATCTCCATAAACTTAGGCAAATAAGATGCATTAACTCGGCCTTCATCTTCAATGAAAAAAAGTATGTGCTATAAAAAATTTAAAATGTAGGTACTTTTAGCACATAATTTTACCAAAATCAACCATTTCTATCTCCCATCCCCCCACTTGAAATGTACAATGTCCCCATTGTACGAATATTAATTAAAATTTGAAAGGCAAGATAGACAAATACAGATTTAGGGCTGTATTTATAGGCCCCGACATGGTTACGGCGTAATTAAATAAACTAATTACGTCGTAACTATATGAGAATTAGCAACTTCGTACTTTTCTTGGTCATCAATATATGTTGAAACTAATTTGCTCTTGTTGACACTTTTGGCCCCTCATCGCACTTGTTACTTTTATAATAAGTCCTTGAACTCAATAAACTTCGAATAAACTTGACGCTTTTAATCCCTGGACCTCGAAACTTTGCGCCCAAGTAATTAATTACGGCGTAACTAATTATCCGAGTTACGCCGTAACCCTTCGTCTGCACATGATTATCCATTCCGAAATCATCTCTACGGCGTAACTAAATTGCTACGTTACGCCGTAACCTTCACAAAAATAATTACGACGCAACCATAAGAAATGGTTACGCCGTATCCTTCAAAGCATCATATTTACGCCGTAACACCATTAATCAGTTACGGCGTAACCTTCACAAATAATTCATAGGCCCACGTAAATCAATCTTCAGAACATATACTTGGCCTTTTCTCACATCTTCTCCTCTCCAATGCCTCATTTATCCTGTAATACAAATATGAACGAATATAACCGAATTAAGTACCATATTAATATAAATGAGGCAATAAACACGGGAATTTGATATGCAAAATATCAGGTAATTTGATGTTATCATGCCCTCTCGTTTGTAAGCATCAAAGGCCCATGTCAGCTTTCAAATTAAACGACCCAACTTGGAGCTTAAATCAAGCCCATGGGTCGTCCATATCAAACGGGTCAAGTATATGCATATCGGGTATAGTATATTCAAGTTATATTTACGTTCAACACGTATACTCGTGTTTATCGTGTGTGCCCCCATAGGCTCACACACTCTTAGCCGTTTTGTCGTGTTTTCAACTTCCACAAACCAACAGCTCCCACTTAGGAGTTGGTGTGTCGAATGGCACACAAAACTAACGACGGTAACGCCTAGCAGACGCTCTCATTCGCTTTTTGAATAAAAGTGTTTGAGAGAATAGTTTCGTAAAAGTTTCTCAGTAGCATGGTCATTCAATGTCTTGCTCTAATCATCCTTTGTTATAGATATTGTTAAACCATGGATAATTTAGTGATTGATCTCTTATGATTACTTGCATTTAATTCATATCTGATCGTTAGATTATGACTTATTTTGTGGTTTTAGCATTCATTGTAATGCATGATTTCTATCTATAAATAAGGTCTCAAAATGCTTGCATCTCCATCACTCACAACCTTTCAAATTCTAAGAAACATAGAAACCATGGCATCCAAAAGATCTCAATCCTCTCAAACCCATGAAAACATAGTTATTGAAATCAACACCCTTCAAAACATCACCAACATACTTGAACAACACATCCAAGAAACCACTCATGTTCAAAGCTCAAACTTCATCCTACCACTATCCGCTATTCCTCCACCACCTAAATCTAGGAAACCCGCATGGATTAGTGTCCGACCATGTTGCTTTATCAATCCACTATCTTTCTCCAACAACTCATCACAACCAAGCAATTCTTCACTTCCCAAAGATCATATCATAGCTCCTCCACCACCTCCACAAAACTCACCATCTAGGATTATCACAACTTCTCAAATCAACTCACCACCTTGCTCTCCAACACTAACTACTTTAGAGGAACTTCTCAAGACTCCAAAAACCAACCCACTACCATTATCTACTCTACCACCTGCTCCAACTCAAACATATAAGTCCACAAAACCACTACCATCCAACACAATGCCCAAAGAACTTGTCTTTTTCACATCTCCTACTTCTCCAAATCCTTTTGACGATCTCCAAGAAATTTCACCTAGAAGTGTCAATCCACCACCCTCATTCCCTGATATAATGGATGAGGACACACCTTTACGAATCATTCCACCATCACTTCCACAATCATATGAATACTCTTGGATCAGTGATCCTTTACCTCCACTTCTACATTATCTATTGTGCAACCATTGTCAATGTTCTAGACAAGTCACTCTAGAAATTAGGGATGAAATACGCTTCACTCTTCAACACATCCTAGATCGCATTAACATCTTCACCCACCGAAACTTCCACCTCTGAAAGGATATGCAAGCATCCAAGATCAATAATAAAATCTTCTATATTTTTTTTCTTTCTTTGTTCTTTTTTATGTTTTATTTTCTTTAAGTATTTATAAGAACATATCCTTGTTCTTATTTTTACATGTGTATGTGGCCTAAAAAAACCACTACATCTTTGTCGTTTTATTACAAGGATTAGTCTTATGTCCCCTGGGCTCTCTCTCGTCTTTAGATTTGTTATCATCATATGGCTCTATTAATTTCACTAACCTTTTCTTATGTAGATTTTCGACTCCATTTTTCACTTGATGTCCTCATCTAGGGGGAGCTACAGTAAAGAGGGAGTTTTGCATTTGGGATTCATGGCTCGTCATATTGTATCTTCGACACTCTTTTTGTTTCGAAAAAAAGAGGGAGAAGAGAGTAAAACTTAAAATATTTTACAAAACTTTGAAACATCTAATTCTTAAATTTTACTCATCATAATTTTATATTTTATCATCAACAAAAAAGGGGAGATTGTTAATACAAATAAACCGTAAAAATATTTATTAATATTTCTCGATCTCTTTAAGTTTTGTCGATAACAACATAAAATTATATCAAGTACAAATCTAAAAATTACACGTTACTATATCTATTATTACTACTTACATTTTATCTAGTTAAATATTTGTTTGTAATAATAAAAGATATATGTAAATGTGATGGACCATCCATTTACCCATAACCCATGACCCATGGACATTGACCAAAAACCCGTGACCCATGTGCATTACATCATGCATGAAATCAAGTTGGGTAAAATCCATAACCCATGACCCAAAGTCCATAACCCATAACCCAAAGTATGTATTGCATCATGCATGATATCATGTTGCGTATCCATAACCCGTAGTCCATAAACCATAACCCAAAACCCGGTTTGTAACCTAAAATCCGGACTAGTTTACCCAGTATGCAGGATCCCTGGGTTTACACTGGCCGGATCCATTTTTCAAGGGATCCGCTGGATTCGGGTGAACAGTGGTTAGTTAGACTATAGATAGTGAGCCATTTCTTCCTTATTTCTCACACATTCTAGTATACTTCTTCTCTCATTATTATATCTCTCTAACCTATGATCTAAGGATCATTATTGTAGCTTTCTTTCTCTTGTGTTTCTCTCGGTTCTTCTTACAAGACGAGATCACGTTTCTTGCATACGAGTCATCCATTCTTCAAGAGAAGAGTCTGCTCGACTTCTTCATCACCTCAAGACCACTGAGTTGTTTCTTGCTGTTTTTACATCTTCTTGGATTCATAAAGTTAGTTGTGATAGTTTTGATCGGATTGGTTCTTCCATTTGTAGTATTTAGCTTTGTACCAGGAAAAGTGTAAGCGATGTTGTGAGATTTCTCGATCAGTTGAAGGAGCTTGTTGACATAGTGCTTAAGAACTCTCGAGTTGAGTACTCGGGGAGTGGAGTAGGGCAAGGAAGGTGTCCTTGTAGCCGAACCACTATAAATCATTGTGTCACATATATATCCTTTTCTTTCTTTACTATTCTCGTATTTTTTTTTTCATACTAACTTTCATTATCTATATCTCAACATCCAAAGGTTTTACATACTATCAATCTAAAGTTATATAAAATAAACTTAAATCGGTAAAAACTATTCAACCCCCTTTTAGTTTTTCATAAAACTTATAAAACAATGATAGTTTGTTTAAGGGACTTGAAATTAAAAAAAAAATATGTTCTCACTATGATGAATACTTCACATCTACCAATCAACCGGGGTCCCTAAGACAATAGCAAGTTCGAACCACCCAACCACAGTTTATATGCCTATAGCCCTTCTTCATGACTTGTAACTTACTACATATACAAATTTCTCCCGACATGATAGTTATCACTTATTGAAGCATCATAAATATGTGTATGCCCAAAATTATTCCATGATGAAGATGTTGAATATTTAGACTCTCTTGTAATTACCCCTCTTTATTATCTCTCATAAGACCTTGACCTCTCTTTAATATTATGGCTTAAAGACCTTGAAGTTTGTAAAACAATTTTGTGACTCAACCTTGTACCAATCTCTATACTAATCCTTAACCTTGTAAGCCACTGGATATGAATCTTGTATTAACCAAAGTGACAGTTACCCCATGATAAATGAAGACCCAACTTATACGTTTATAGATCACATGAATAATCAGAGAACCAAGACCAATAACATAAACCCAAACAAGTAATCTTTGTGAGACATACAACCAACCAATCATATTGACTCATGAAGTCAAATAAGTACACTAACTTAAACAAAAAACAACTTTAACCCATAAAAACCATTTCTTCAATTAAGTGTGAATGTTAGATGAATCTTGGTATAGATTTTTTATATGAATTGATATGGAGTATGTGGTTTTGATAATGTAAGGTATTTGATTAAGGTATCTCACTTGACAATACTTAACCATTATCTCAATTACAACTTATGAACTTATCTCGGTTACATTCCTTGTTCAAAAAAGATCTCGGTTTGTTGGATCGATATACTCTGACCAAACTAACTATGTAGCTTGTAAGGGTTTAGCAACCTTGGATAAATCCTAAATTACTAACAATGAAACACTGATGTAACTCTATTAAGTATGCGGAAACTACTTCAATAAAGCTAAGAAGAATAACTTTAAACTTCAATGATTATATTAAAACTTTGAACCTGCTTGATACACAAATTCACTAACAACCCTAATAACTCTAATATCGTACTTGCATGTAAGTCGTATCTCTAATATTCTCTAAAGTTGCGTATATCTAATTCCAATCTAGGGGTCCTTTTATAGGCATAAGAAGTACCCTAGTCGGTTTACAATTACAATCCTTGTACGACAAGTAATACTAATTCTAATATAAGAATATTTTAGAATTACATAATGATCCTTGAATGATTTGCATAGCAGTCCTTTAACCTTTGCAGTACTTTGATACGAGCAGTACTTTGACTTTCATTAAGCAGTACTTTGACTTTCTTTAGTACTTTGTCTTTTATATCCCAACAATCCTTCCCTAACTTGAATTCTACTTGCTTGATTTCAAGTTCCTTTGTGTCTTTAGCTTTAACATCTTTGTCTTCAAGGAACGATTGTGTCTTTATCTTCAGATTTGTCTTGTACTCT
Organism: Chrysanthemum makinoi; assembly: GCA_910596185.1. Lineage (NCBI taxonomy): Eukaryota > Viridiplantae > Streptophyta > Magnoliopsida > Asterales > Asteraceae > Chrysanthemum > Chrysanthemum makinoi. The sequence goes on along the minus strand of OU343221.1, from coordinate 17,945,959 downwards.
CTGTGCTTGTATTATCATCATCAAAGTAGTCTTTATAAGCAATCATTTTCAGCAATTATTATCAGCAACCTTCATCTTTTCAGCTTCTCTGTAACATATGGCAAATTGTACATCAGATCTTAAAGTTTCAGACTATTCTCATCACTATCAGGTGTGTTAACTCCTGTGAGAGGCGAATCATTGAAAATTTAATGGATTTTGATGTCTCTTTACCAAAGCCATTAACTCTGGAGTAGCCAATGTTTAGGTGTGTAAAACCATGGTACATTGATAACCATATGATTTTTAGCAAATCATCAGCTATCAACGAATTTGTTAGGTCTTTACCAAAAGCCGTACCCTTTTGGACTAGTTAGTTCTTACTACCATGGTGAACTAATTACCATATAAATGGTTTTTCCACAGCCTTTACCATAAGCCATTTTCTTGTGGGCTTGCCAACTCTTCACTATTGTAGATATGGTGAGTTAATTACCATACAACTTATTGGCAAGTTGTCAACCATCAACGGATTTGAGATATCTTTACGAGAGCCGTTTGCTCATGGATTAGCCAGTCCTTTTGTTAGACATGGTGGACTGATAACCTTTTGTTGTGTTAGTGCAAAGCACTTTTACCAAGTGAAACCATCTCAAAAACCATTTGTTGCTGTTAACTTGTGTTTCAAAATATTTTGCACTAAACAAAAATTGCTTATTTTCTATTAAAAGACTTTTACTGGTTTGTGCTGTAAGCAGTACTTTGGTAAAAGTACTATTTGTCTAGCAGTACTTTGATTAAAGTACTGATTTTTCAAAAATTTATATAATTAAAAACCATACCAGTATTTATGCATCATCATCAGCCATAGTTGTCCATTTGATAAACAATTTGATGACCATTAGGGCTGTTTCATTCTCCAGCTCAACTTCCATACCATGATCTAGCATTCTGATCATAAGATCTCTTGTCAGTGGATATCTTCTTTCTACTAGCATGTGAATCATGGTCCCATCTTCTAACTCCAAAACATGCACTCCTGATTCTTCAAAGAATCTCCAGCTAGTAATCTCCCAAACTTCTTGGTTGTTCCAGATTACATCAGTGCTTGTTTTTTTTGTCTCCCAGATAGTTATAAAATCTCCCAGCAAGACTAAGCCAACTCCAGTTGATGGAATATGCTAAAAATAGTTTTGCACTAGTTGATACAGGTGAAACATATCTTCTCTATCTATCATATGTAGTATGTCCCACAATGAGTTGAATACTCTAAAACTTTCATCTTCTCTATGGAACATAAGATAGTCTCCTTGCTTTGATTCTACAACTTCAAATGTAGACATCTTAGACTTCTTTACTGCAACATCTTTAGACTTAGGATACTCAAAGTCAACAACTCTTAGATAATTCCTCAGCTCATCAACTGTATCTGTTCTCAATTGTATCTTCTTTGATGGCTGTTCATCATCAGTTGTTTTTTTTCTCTTTAAACTTATTTTTCTTGCATCCTCATTCTGTTTTGCATCATCAAAAGGAATAATACCAGCCACTTCCTTTTGATAAGCTTCTCTAACAACATCATACAAATCTTTCATCTCTATATACTTCAACTTATGTAATCCTGTATATCCTCTACCCTTTAGATAAGCCATCATTGCATTCCTTTCTTTAGCAATACCTGGTGGTATTTTTGGTATAACTGGTTGCTTCTCTGGTAGAACATCTTCAGCATTCAGTTCAGCTTGTAGCTTCCTAGCAGCTTCTTCATTTTTAGCGACTTCAATAGCCCTTAGTTCTGCTAAAGTGAGCTTCTTCTTCTTCTTTGTTTCTACCACTTTGCCTTTTCCTTTGTCTTTAGGATCTAAAGTAGGTTGATAAGTTGATTGCAAGACTTGAGGTTGTTCTTCAACTCCAGGAATACTAACACCTCTTGGTCTTGACATATTGAGCATTATGTCAGCAATTGTCTCATCATCACTAGTCGTACGTTCTACTTTAGATGTACCTGCTTCTTCTTCATGTAAGACTGTTGAAGGACCAGCTTCTTCTTCAAAATTTAAGGTCCTTGGTGTAATGAGCTCTTGCCTAAACGTTCCTTGAAAGCAGTTGCTTGATCACCAACACTTTGTACACCAGTACTTTGAGGCTCAGTAGGCTCAGTACTTTGAATATTAACTTAAGCATCAGTACCTTGAGGCTTAGTACTTTGAGGTTCAGTATCTTTATAAGGTTCAACATCTGTATCTGCATGAGGTTCAACATCTTCATTAAAATTCTCTTGCTCCAATATCCTCCCCAATTGGAATGAAGAATGCCTGTGAAACTTCTTGTCCTTAGAAACCTTCTTAAATTTCTTACCTCTCTTTTTCTGAGACCTGACCCACAATCTGTGATGTTGAACTAATGGCCAGACAAAGTTCTTCAATATTCTAAATTTGTTGGTCAACTTCATAAGTTGTGCAGCTTGAGCTTCATAATCTTTCTTTAATCTCAAAAGTTCCCTTGTCAAAGCATAGTTATCCAGAACTGACCCCTCAGAAGCCATATCTCCCTCATCTCCTCCAGATGTTTGAGACCCATCTGTGGAAGTATAATCATTGGGAGATGATTGTGGTTTGACAGCTTGTTCTGAATCAGCAGGTTGAGGCACTTCAGGTTTTGGGGATGAAGCAGTATGTTGAGAAGCAGTACCTTCCCTTGAAACTAAAGGCTCATGATCTTTGCTGGAAGCATCTTCTGCTCTAACATCTTGTACTACCTCCATCATGTGTGCAGTTAATGGTGTATCCCTTCCAGAAAATTTGTCACTCTTTCTAGCCATGAAAGTGAATACCTTTGGTGGAAGTACTATGATAACGCTACACGCGTCGTTCGGGGTCAAATGAACTTCCTTTTCGTCGAGCAAGTTTTTCAACACCCTAGGCAGTGAACCTAATCGTTGTAGTGTAGTATTAGGGTAAGCCACGGGAATTGATATCGTTCTCTAGGGGAATAGGAATGCTAGTGAGAAGTTACTACGCTAAGGTTGGGGTTGAGGAAGATTATTTTTATCTTTTTATGTTTTTTAGGAAATGGAAAGGTACGAATCTCGGGGCTTGGATTTGGGGGTTGGTATTTCTACCGATTACTTCTATTATCTAATTATCTAATTAACTAAGGTGAGGGTAGTCTATGTCTAATTATTGTGTGCTCGTATGATGATTTAAAGATGTGTTTACTTAGGTTTTATTACTCCTTAATTATCTCCTATTGATGGTTGAATTGTCACGTCCTTATTCTTAATCGCGTTGTGTGTCTAAGGTCGTAGGGTATGCATTTATCCCTAACTCTTTGAAACTACCAAAGTGTATCGCCTACAAAATCTCTAGGATTTATAAACTTTAACTCTAAGGTACCCTTCGGATGGTTTAGCCTACAACAACTCTAGGTATTATAGACTAAGGTTCACGAAGATTAATCAAGCATTAACTACACAACGGATGACCTATCGCATTACTGGATCATTAACAATTAAGATAAGAGACAACCAATCAATATTCAATAATTAAGTTTCATATTCCCTAAGTAAACACACAAGTAAATTAGCCGGACATGGGGAACATGCAAGCATACACACAAGTAATTGAAGACATAATTAAATTAATGAAGTAAAACACTTATCTTGATGTAAGATAGGGTTTGGAACCCTAAAATACTGTACAAGACAGCCTTGGTTCGGTTTAGGTTTTTACTCCAAAAGACTACACACTGAAAACTAAAAAATTCGGATTCTATATATAAGATTACATATGCGACGGCGTCACCCTTTGATTTGTGACGCCGTCGGGTCGCCGTCATTAGGGTTTCGTCTTGGCCACGTTAGTCTTTCGACGGCGTCACCTTATTCTTGTGACGCCGTCCCCTTTAGTCTCTGACGTCGTCTGGATCAAATATAGGCCGTCTGAGTTGCGACGACCTACTCTTTTAAAACCTGACACCGTCACTTGTAAATAAGCAATTTGGCTACTGAGCCGTCACAAAAGTGATGCGACAGCGTCGCAGATAACACCTGATGCCGTCCCCTTCAGTTCCAGCAGCCTGAGTATCTCGATTCTTGACTTTGGCCATTTTCTTCGTATATTCGCGCCTTTTCGTCCGAATAAGTGTCGTTCCAGCATTTTTCTTCAAGATACCTAAAAAGTGAAAAGGAACGATATTAAGTAATAACGGATACAAAAGTGATCAAATAAGGGCTTAAATGACCCCTCAAAAAGGTACATTTTAAAACCTTATCAAATATCCCTACACTTGGTATTTGCTTGTCCTCAAGCAAATGTGCTTTTAGCCAATCAATTTATAAGTTAGGGGTCATGAAGCATTGGTTTAAAATAATCCACAACACATATAAGCCCCGCAAAAGTCATAACAAGCACGGAAATTACATACTAGCACCTCACATGGGGTGTTTGGATACTCACATCTCTCGGGTGTATATGAAATATATCAAGTTAGAAATGGAAGATAAACACTCATTAACCGGTCCTAGTACATAGATTACCATAGGCTTGAGACTAGATCAAACCTTTATCGCTTTGGCGTAAGCACCTAGGAAAGACTATCAAAGAGGTCTTTTAAAGGGTTGTAATGTTAGGCTTACGGTAGGGAAACAAAGGGTTTGGTGGGATAGGCTATTTAGTGGTGGCAAGTCAAAAATCTTTATGTTACAAGCATGCGAAGAATGGCGTTGCTAAGCCAAGACTCGACACTCTAGACTCTAGATAACTGAAACAAACAAACATAAATTAAAAATAGATGTAGGATGGTAGCCCGTACATTTTTTTTTTTATTTTTTTATTTTTTTTATACACTTTTACTCTACGATCCTCTACGGTAACATCAAAATGATAGGGATTTATAGGCACATCCCTACACTTGAGTTTTTATTACTCTAACACTAATTTGACCCGAATTGAAAAGATCAAAACACTTGGAGTACATTATTACGCAAATAAAGGGAATTTGAATTTAACGTTCCCTTCCCGTCATTTCATAAACTTTAACTTTTCCCATTAGTCCCAATCGTCCCAAAACTGTATACAAAGGATATGACTCGACTTAGCAACTTATGCAAGCAACTAGATAATTGAACTAAGGGTTTTTAGGGTGATAACAATAATGCACAAAAAGTGAGTGCATACAAGGTAGGCTAAGGCGATTTGGGTGTACATTTGGGGGTGGGGTGTAAACAATGCTCTTCATTGATATTCCGGAAAACCGAAACATCACGAAAACCGCAAAAAGGATAGGCTCTGAGGGGTTAACTAGGAGTATCGTGTACTAAAGATGAGTACAACGCAAAGGTGTGGGGGGATTACTCAACCGATGTGGAAGAAGTAATTATATTACGGGTATCAAACAAGGGTTGTCCTAATGCCTCTTATCATTTAGTTATTCCTAACTACACAAGTGTAGTCTTACTAGCGATCTCGGAATGCATCACAAAACAAGTTCTAGAATCTATTATACTACCGGGTCACACAATAAGCATTAAAGATGAATGCTTTAATTCCTACTAATCTAAGGGCGATCCTCACATTTTGGGTGGAATTTAAGTGCTAAAGGGTTTTTTGTGCTAGTCATATAACTTCCTATCCATGACACGCTTTATTAAGACTAATGGCCCACTCCTATATGTCATGAAAAATTTTAAATTTTGTGCCAAAATTACCCTAACCGACATTTTCTCATGGTTTATTACACAAATGCAATTGGACAAAGCAAATAATCAAGGATAAGCATAGTTTCAAAGTTCCCGTTTTATTTTCCTTCCCTAAACTTTAACTGAACATTGTCCCCAATGTTCCCCGAAAGTATCAAAGTTATGATAACGGAAGGTAATAAAAGATGAAAGAAACTAGTACTCCCCTGATTAGCTCGGTAGGATCCGTGTAAAGTGGTGGTTACATCTTTCTTCAAGAAGAACGTTTGCGTGAAAAGCTCCTTCTCATCTTATGTATCTTCTTCTTGATAAATTAAACCTGCACACTTGAAGAAAACAAACGAAACCTTCGCGTAAAATCGGCGGTAATAATATATATAGAAATCTACTAAACTAGGATATAATGCTTGTGGAATGGATGTTTACAGAATTTCTAGAAAATTAAGACCTGAAAAATTCCAAAAAATTATAAGTAGCTCAGAAAACGAGAAAAAGTAATCAGTTATTTTTACTCCTTCCTGACGCCGTCAGGTTGCGATCCTGACGCCGTCAGGTTATCCTGGCAAAAACTGGTCTGCGATTTTCTGGAAAAAATTCTAGAAAATTTACATCTGTAGAATCTGGAAAAATTTCCTGCAAAACATCCATTATGACTCGATACAAGCATTTGACTCGAACAAATACACATGTATATCTTTTAATTGATTGAAATTCTCATGTTTACGTTTCTTTTGAAAACGTGTGTAATCCTCCCTACACTTATCGCTTATGTAAAATACCTTTATATGTAATTAAGACGGGGTTAAAAACAAAATAAAGCATTTTTACAAATTTAAACAAGAGAATAAGCAATCAATAAAAGATATATGACACAAACAAGCAAACAAATTAAGCATGGGTTGCCTCCCACGAAGCGCTTTTCTTTATTTATGAGTCTTGTAGCTAGACTCGTAGTCGTGCCCCTACGTACCGATATAAGTAAGCCTATCCTTAACAACATAAGGATCAAACTTATCATTTAAGTTCCTAGTAGTACGTTTGGTTCGATATGCCTTTTCAAACTTCTCTCCATCGGGATCATAGATTGTTATCCTAATGTGCCACTCTCCATTACCATCACTAGGCGGTCTATCCCAATCCCATTTATGTTTAGGCTTATCGCTCTCAACTTTCCACTTATTCATGACAAGGTTGACGGGCAAGCTTCCTAGGAACTCGATCATCTTCCTAAATACTAAGGCGTCCTCGAACGGGTTCACTTTCATGTCCTTAGCCATTTCTTTTTCATGGAAAGTTGCTTTATTAGCAAAGGCTTCATCTAGGTAGAAAGGTCGTTGGGGACCTATGAAGTTCTTATCTAACCAAGGCCCATATCTAGATGGCGTTCTATCCAACCAAATCTCATGTGGGATTTCCTCTTCTTTGTAGTACGTATGCTTTTTGACATCGTAAATTGACCTAGCACTCCCCTCTCCTACCACTATTTTGGACATCTTACAATCAATGATGGCACTAGCGGTAGCTAAGAATCCTCTTCCTACTAGAAATGGGCATGTCGGGTCCTTATTCATGTCTAACACATGGAAATCGGCCAAAAGAGTCAATTCTCCTACGTGCACCACCATGTCTTTTATTATCCCTACCGGATGTGCAATACTACCGTCCGCTAGACCTAAGATGGTTTTCGTTGGTTCTATCTTATCTAAGTTAAGGCTTCTATGGAGGGACAACGGAACAAGATTGATGCATGATCCTAAGTCGGCTAGAGCATCGAGAGGTTTGGAAGTTCCAAGCCTACACGGAAGAGTAAATATCCCGGGATCATCTAACTTCTTAGGTAGATTATTTCGCACAAAAGCGGACCCATGTTTTCCAAGTTTAGGTTCTAACTCATATTTTTCTTTTAAAGCATTATAATAAGGTGCACAAGCTAAGACTTCAAGAACCGGTTTTTCTTGATGGAGTTCCTTGTACTCCTCCTCTAGATTAGGTTTGGGTTCTTAGTTGACGGGTTTCTCAAGAGTAGGTTCTACCAATGGTGCGGGGCCTTGGTACCTCATTTTAGATTGCTTGGAACCCTTGTTGATAGCATTTACCGAGTGAACCGTTGGGTGTCAGGGGCATGGATGTGCACTCTCCCATGGTGAACAAGAACATGAAGTCGATGAAATCGAACTCACTTTTGGGTTCTTTATAGTATCACTTGGGAGTGCTCCAATTTCCCGGTCATTAAAGGCTTTTAAGAGGGCATCAAGCTTGTTTGTCATCTCGCCTTGTCTTCGCTTAAAATCGGCTTCAAGCTTAGTTAATCGAGTTTCTTGAGATGACATGAATCTAGATGCAATTGCCTCAAGACTAGTGGGGTTCCTAGTGCTTGGAGGATTGAACCTATTAGGTGGACTAGATGAGCTTTGGGGTGTGCTTGAGTTTTGGTTCCACTTAAGGTTAGGGTGATTTCTCCATGAGGGGTTTTAAGAGTTTCCTAAGTTGTTTTGTTCAGGCTTGAAAGTGTACCACTTCTCTCCCGCTCCGTCGGTACGTGTGGAGGCGTAGTCCGCAAAAGCTTGTTCGGGGAGTCTTGTGCAATCACGAGTATCATGGGGACCACTACATAAATCACAATGTAGAGTGATTTTATTCACTTGATGTGAAGACTTATGATTTTCGTAGGAGCTCATTAGGAATTTAACTTGATTTTCAAGCTCGAGCATCCTACGGTCGGAACATTGTGAGTAAATGGGAGGCAAGGAGATTGCCTTAACGGTTTTGGGCAACTCACGGGGGTCATTCCAACTTTCGTTGTCATAGAGAGCAAGGTCCTCTATTATACCCCATGATTCTTCGCTGAGATCACTAAGTTTTTCACCGGCCGCTTGGTCAATGGATCGCTTGGTGGGGAAATTGACATGATCATAGAAGAGTTGGACTTGGAGCCAAAGATCAATGCCGTGATGAGGGACTTTATGAAGTAAGTCCTTGAATCGAGTCCATGCTTCATAGAGAGATTCACCTTGACGTTGTTGGAACATCAAGATATCATTCCTAAGCTTAGTGGTTCTCCCCGGTGGGAAAAATTGAGCAAGGAAGCGAGAGGTGAGATCATCCCAACTTGAGATGGAACCGGCGGGAAGTCGCTCAAGCCAATTACTAGCTTGGTCCCGTAGAGAGAATTGGAAGAGACGCAAACGCGTGATCTCCCGAGTAGTAGCATCGAGGTCGATGGAATCGACAATTTTAAGGAAGTCCTTAAGATGCTGATTAGGATCTTCGGAACGAAGTCCATGGAATGCACATCCGTTTTGCACCAACCGGATAGTGTCGGATCGCAGGGCCGTAGTTTGGGCTTGGTCGGGAAGCTCAATGGTGTTCCTATAGCCTAGGTGGCTTGGTGTCGAGTATTCACCAAGAGTACGGCCTCTTGGCGGGTCATTTGGTGGTAGGTTGATGAATGGTGGTTGGTTATCACCTTCCATGATGAAAAGTGATGGGGTTACGAACAAAGGTCACTAAGAAAGGGGATAGACTATGAGGAAGCTAAAAATGAGAAAACATTTACTTGATAGGAATCAAGCAAAGAAACCTAAACGAGGTGGACTCCTAACTAGCTATTCTATTCCCTGGCAACGGCGCCAAAAACTTGATAACGCTACACGCGTCGTTCGGGGTCAAAAGAACTTCCTTTTCGTCGAGCAAGTTTTTCAACACCCTAGGCAGTGAACCTAATCGTTGTAGTGTAGTATTAGGGTAAGCCACGGGAATTGATATCGTTCTCTAGGGGAATAGGAATGCTATTGAGAAGTTACCACACTAAGGTTGGGGTTGAGGAAGATTATTTTTATCTTTTTATGTTTTTTAGGAAATGGAAAGGTACGAATCTCGGGTTTGGATTTGGGGGTTGGTATTTCTACCGATTACTTCTATTATCTAATTATTGAATTAACTAAGGTGAGGGTAGTCTATGTCTAATTATTGTGTGCTCGTATGATGATTTAAAGATGTGTTTACTTTGGTTTTATTACTCCTTAATTATCTCCTATTGATGGTTGAGTTGTCACGTCCTTATTCTTAACCGCGTTGTGTGTCTAAGGTCGTAGGGTATGCGTTTATCCTTAACTCTTTGAAACTACCTAAGTGTATCACCTACAAAATCTCTAGGATTTATAAACTTTAACTCTAAGGTACTCTTCGGATGGTTTAACCTACAACAACTCTAGGTATTATAGACTAAGGTTCACGAAGATTAATCAAGCATTAACTACACAACGGTTGACCTATCGCATTACTAGATCATTAACAATTAAGATAAGAGACAACCAATCAATATTCAATAATTAAGTTTCATATTCCCTAAGTAAACACACAAGTAAATTAGCCGGACATGAGGAACATGCAAGCATACACACAAGTAATTGAAGACATAATTAAATTAATGAAGTAAAATAGTTATCTTGATGTAAGATAGGGTTTGGAACCCTAAAATACTATACAAGACAGCCTTGGTTCGGTTTAGGTTTTTACTCCAAAAGACTACACACTGAAAACTAAAAAATTCGGATTCTATATATAAGATTACATAAGCGAAGACGTCACCCTTTGATTTGTGACGCCGTCGGGTCGCCGTCATTAGGGTTTCGTCTTGGCCACGTTAGTCTTGCGACGGCGTCACCTTATGCTTGTGACGCCGTCCTTTTTAGTCTCTGACGTCGTCTGGATCAAATCTAGGCCGTCTGAGTTGCGACGACCTACTCTTTTAAAACGACACCGTCACTTGTAAATAAGCAATTTGGCTACTGAGTCGTCACAAAAGTGATGCGACGGCGTCGCAGATAACACCTGACGTCGTCCCCTTCAGTTCCAGCAGCCTGAGTGTCTCGATTCTTGATTTTGGCCATTTTCTTCGTATATTCGCGCCTTTTCGTCCGAATAAGTGTCGTTCCAGCATTTTGCCTTCAAGATACCTAAAAAGTGAAAAGGAACGATATTAAGTAATAACGGATACAAAAGTGATCAAATAAGGGCTTAAATGACCCCTCAAAAAGGTACATTTTAAAACCTTATCATACTAAAACGGCGTGACAAGCTAGAAGGTTTAGGGACATCCTTAAGCTGATTGTTCAAGAAGACTTGAACAAATCGAGGGTACATTAGAAATGGTGAACCATTGGAGATGTGAGATAGCATACCATCCAGAATCATTCTTGAAAAGTTAAAGAGATGATTGGTAGCTAATCCGACTAAAGCGCGCGATATTGGATCCAAATTGTTCCCATGAAGTACTCTTGGGACTTAAGCAATGAAGCAAAACTTGAACTAAATACTTCCATTGAGGACTAAACAAGGGTTTCTTAAAAGTTGTTTCAGTGAGTGAACCTTCATACCCTATGTCCCTTAATGTATCCCAAAGCACTTGTTTGTCAAAACGAATAGCCCCTTCTGCATCATCAAACAGTAAATCTTCCCTAATGGTGGCTTCACTAACTCTTACTATCTTTCCAGCAACCTTAGCCTGAATATAGGATTCATCCTTTTGCGTGTGAGTTTTAGCAGTAGCCCAAAAGTGTTGAATCCAGGGCTCAATGATGTCAGGTTCGACCAATAGAGCATAATTGATGGAGGATCCAGTTAGGAAATCAATTATATCATGAAAAGCGACATTGGATGGTGTCTTGTCTAAGTTAGCAACCATGTTGTGCTTACTAACAGTGATTCTATTAGCCATTGTTTGTTGTTATAAGAAAGAAGGGTGCAATGAATAGTGAATGTTAATGAGAGAAGAGAAATATGGATGGATAAGTATAAAGATGATAGGGAAAATCGGATGGTAGTTATTTATAGGTAAGATTTTAAAAAAATCGCAGCCCAATTAATAAAGTTACCGTTGTTTGAATTTTACCCCATCTTTTGACCGTTGGAACAGTATGTTGACAAGACTGCAATGCTTTCCACGTAAGCAGTACTGCCAAAGCAGTACTTTCAGATAAACTATAAGCAGTACTTTTCCATCCTCTTCTTCACAATAGCAAAAACATCAAAAAGCATTGTATTGCCTCCCCTTAAACAATGCATGAGACAACTAACTAACTAACTAATAAGTCCTCCCCTTAATTGTAGCTTAATAGTTAATCATACCAATACTCACCACTAAATGATTGAATCTTAAAACATCAAAGCCCTTTGTGAGTAAATCAGCTACATTATCATCTGTGTGGACCTTGACAACATTAATGAGCCTATGCTCATAACAATCTCGAATAAAGTGATGCCTAATCTGAATGTGCTTGGTCTTGGAATGATAAACAAGATTCTTCACAATGCAAATGGTACTCTCATTGTCAATGTAGATAAGAGTATTCTTAAAATTGAATCTATAATCCAAGAGTTGATTCTGCATCCAAAGTACTTGTCCACAACAGCTTGCGCGCAACATATTTCTGCCGCTTCAGGTAGATGATGTTCTGCAATGGTTTGTTTTTTTACATTGCCATGAAACTAATCTTCTTCCAAGATATTGGCATCCTCCAGTGGTTGATCTTCTATCATAATTATCACCTGCGTAATCACTGTCTGAAAAAGCTTCCAAGTGAAAAGGTGAATCATTTGGATACCACAACCCTAACTTAGGTTGTTGCTTCAAATAACTAAAAATCCTCTTGACTGCATTCATATGAGAGACCTTGGGTGAGACTTGATATCTTGCACATAAACAGACAGCAAACATGATATCAGGTCTAGATGCAGTTAAGTGCATAAGACAACCAATCATTGATCCGTAAAGCTTGACATCCACAGCCTGTCCATCCTCATCCTTTCCTAATGAGTTGATAGCTTTGATAGGTGTGGTGACTGGCTTGATAGCATCGAAGTTAAACTTCTTAAGAATGTCAGTGACATACTTATCTTGACTAATAAAGATTCTAGAACTTGATTGTTTAACTTGAAGCCCCAAAAAGAAAGTTAATTCACCCATGGAACTCATTGGAAATTCTTGTTGCATGAGCTGCTCAAATTCTTTCACCATTGACTGTTTTGTAGCTCTAAAGATAATATCATCTACATAGACTTGAACAAGCATGATATTCTTTTTGTCTCTCTTGATAAACCAAGTCTTATCAATTGTACCTCTCCTATAACCATGCTGCAATAGAAAAGTGGAGAGTCTCTCGTACCAAGCTCTAAGGGCTTGGTGAAGGCCATACAGAGCTTTAATAACTTTATAGACTTTGTTTGGATGTGCAGGATCCTCAAAACTAGGAGGTTGTTTTACATAGACTTCCTCTGAAATCTTGCCATAAAGAAAGGCACTCTTAACATCCATTTGATAAACAGGAAAGCCCATATAAGATGCAAAAAGCAAGGAATAATCTAATGGCTACAATCCTTGCTCTGAGGAGCAAACACTTCATCATAGTCCACTCCTTCTTCTTGTCGATATCCTTGTGCAACTGATCTTACTTTGTTGTTGATGACATTCCCTCTTTCATCTCTCTTAACTCTGAAAACCCATCTTGTACCAATGACTTTCTTTCCATCTGGTAAATCACATAGTACCCAAACGTCTTGAAGTTTGAATTGAAGAAGTTCTTCTTGCATAGCCTCAACCCAACTCTCTTTGGTTAATGCTTGAGCTACAGTCTTGGGTTCTTCTTGAGAGATAAAGCAAGTGAATAAACATGTTTGTTGATCCTTATGATTCATCCTGTTTTGTTTATACATAAAGCTAAGTAAAGCATTATGTGGCTTAGAAAAGCCTTTAGCTTTGGTTCTTGTGAGCACCCCTGATGTAGAAGGTCCAATGATTTGACCAGCAGGATGATGTTTATGAATTCTTAAAGTAGGAGTCTATGGAACTTCGTACTGTGATCTAAAGTACTGTGAGAGTAATCTGTAGACTTTCCCTTTTTCTTTGCTTCTTCATAAGATCTTTTTTGATCATCTTTGAAAAAGCATCCTATTAAGCTCATCTTGAATAGCTTGATCTTCAGCGGATAAGGTGGATTTTGGTTTAACAGTACTTTGCTCCTTTTCAATAGTAATAGATTCTTCATCAGGAACAGTATCAGGTCTAATATTGACTCCATGAACAACGTACTGTAAATCTTCTTCTTGGTGAACAACTTGATTTTCTTCTCTGACAGGAACATAGTTCATAGAAGGAGTCAAAACATCAAGATCAAACATCCAATCAGGACATTTACCCTTTTATTTTTCTTGATCTTCTAAAAATTCAACATGAAGACAATCTTGAACCTTTTTGGTAACCTTGTTGTACACTCTAAATCCTTTGCTATTGGTACAGTAACCCAATAAGTATCCTTCATCTGACTTGCCATCAAATTTTCCCAGAGTATCAATAGTATTAAGAATAGTCAGAGGGCATCCAAAGGTTTCATAAAAGCGAATGTTGGGTTTGTTTCCCATCAGCAACTCATAAGGTGTCTTCTTAGAGGTTTAGTGGTGATACTCTATTTAACACATAACAAGCAGTACTTACGACTTCACCCAAAATTAAATAGGTAATAGAGAATCTGCAAGCATTATTCGGCGCTTCTATCAATGTTCGTTCTTTCTTTTGCGCAACACCATGGCGTGAGTTCTAGCAATGCTAAACTCCCTCTTAATCCCTTTCTTGGCACAAAATTCATCAATAAACTTGTTTTTGAATTCAGTCCCATTATCACATCTAATACCTCTTACTTTGAGTCTCAATTGATTTTCAAGGGCTATTATTAGATCATGAATAGCATCAAAGGTTTCATATTTAAATCTCAAGAAAAAGACCCAACTAAATCTACTACAATCATCTGTTACAACTAAGCAGTACTTCTTCTTGTTTAAGCTTGCAACAGAAACAAGTCCAAATAGATCCATGTGCAACAAGTCTAAAGGTTCTCTAATAGTTCTTTCCTCAATCTTCTTGCATGAAGCTTTATGTTGTTTACCCTTCTTGCACGCCAAACATGAATGATCATTCTTGTATGTTTTGAAAGGTAAACCTCTAACTAAATTGCCTTTAACCAGCTTATTGATATTCTTGAAATTCACATGTCCTAATCTTCTATGCCATAGATGTACTTCTTCAAGTGCTGCCTTTCTTTGCTAAACACGCTGCTCTTTCAGTAGAGTTAAGATTCTTCATATCTAGACTGTACACATAATTGGTTCTTGGTACTCTCAATATTACCAAGTTATCATCAGCAAGCTTAAACTCAGGGGAAAGAATAAGACATTCAGTAATGCGTGAATAACAGGGGTGCTTCTTGTCACAGTCACGAGATCTGACAATAGGTTGAACTTGAGCTCCTTCACATAACGAACATTCTCAAAATCAATGCGTCCTGCCTTGATGGTTCCTTTCCCTGTAATTCTACCTCCATTAGGATCATTTCCAAAAGCAACTCTTCCTCCAAAAAATGATTTAAAATCTAATAGAATCACCTTGTCTCCTGTCATGCTTCCAGAGCAACCACTATCAACAATTAAATGATCTTTAAGCTCCTCTTTTGGGTTGTCCTGCATAAAGATGAAAGAGTTAGTTTCTTTTAGGAACCCAAGCCATTACTGACTTGTGTTCCCCTTGTGGAGTGACATACTAAAATTCTTTAAGTATGTAGTCTCCACTGTTTTTGAAAACATGATCAATTATTTTTGTTTGTTCCAAAACTTGTGTTGGTTGTTCAATAAAACTCTCTTTTTCAAAAAAAATTTCCTTTTCATTTTCAACAAAATTCTCTTTTTCACCCTTACTTACTGAAAGTACTGTTTGTTCCCCATCAATACTTTCTTTCTTAACCCAGTTGGTTTTAAATTTTTGTGTAGATTTCTTTTATCTAGATACTCTATTTGAGGTGTATCGCCTTCTAGGTTGATAGTAATTGGATCTCCTAGGGCTTCCATTCCAAAAAGTGCTAGTAGTACCTTGATTGGGTGAAAACCTAACAGTACTTTGAGAAGGTACTGCTTGAAAAATCTTTGACTTACCAGTACCTTGAAAAGTGTTGCTTGAGGGTACTGGTGGTTTTGAATAAGGTCTTTTCTGGTAGGGGTACCTATAGTCTTTAGAGAAATTACTATGGTTTACCCTATGTGAATGATTCCAGACTGGTTTATTCTCCCTTGCCTTATGGTTGGTAGATGTAATTTTTGGAAATTTGCTTAAATATTCTGAGTGAAAGTCATAGTCCTTAATCAAATGATCAGGACTATAACAGACAAAACATAATTTTTGACCCATACTCCCAATATTTCTTCCTTTAGTTCTATGACCAAAACTATAATGACTTTTTGGTGAGTGACCAAAACTATCCCAAAAAGGTTTAGCAGTATTTTGAAAAGTTTTTCTTGAAGGTACTGCTGAATGTCTAGCAGTACTTTGAGATGAAGGTACTGCTGAACTCTTAACATTATCATCATTAGGTTTCTTAACTGTTTCTTTTGGGGATTCAGATATAGATGGACCTGAATTAGATTGACCAGTAAGCTTTTTCCTAACACTACAATAAAAGTGACTTTTTAGGACCCTTTGTGTGGGACGGTATGATATTGGAGTCCTAAAAAACTGTTTAATAGGACATATGAGCGTTTAGGGTCCTTTTTAAATATTTGCTACTTAGGCGATGTCCTAAAAAGGTATATAATAGGATGGTCGATGATTTGGGGTCCTATTATCATATAACTTAAAATGACACTTAAAATATGGATCATAATAAATTACCTTTATAAGGCGTTTATTCATTATGGTTGTATTATAATAAACCATAATAGGACACTTGCGTTTTGAGTCATAAGACATCAGTTAGTTAAAACGCTTATTCACAAAAAGTTTTATTATAGCAAAATTTAATAGGACCTTTGACACGTGGGTATTATAACGTTAACCTTTATAGGACGCTTATTTGCAAAAGTTTTATTATAACAAAATTAATAGGACCCTTAAAGGATGCATATTAATTATGGTTTTATTACAATACACCATAATAGGACACTTGATATATAAGTCATAAAACATTAATTATTTAAAACGCTTATTCGCAAACGTATTATTAAAACATAACTTAATATGACAGTTGACACTTGGGTCCCATAGATTGATACACCATCATAAGACACTTGATATTTGAGTCATAAAACATCGGTTTTATGGAACACTTATTCGCAAACGTTTTTTTAATAAGAAAAGTGAATAGGACCCTTGACAATAGCGTCTTATAACGTTAACCTTTATAGAACGCTTATTCATAATGGTTTGTTTATGATACACCACAATATGGCACATCTTTTTAGAGTCGTAAAACATTCTCTTTTTATAACGCTTATTCAGTTTTATAGAACGCTTAATTGCAAAAGTTTTATTTGAAAAAAATTAACAGGACCCTTGACAACTGTGTCTTTTAACATTAACCTTTATAGTACGCTTATTTGTTGTGGTTTTATTATCCTACGCCATAATAGAACACTCCTTTATTTGAGTCATAAAACATCAGTTTTTTAGAACGCTTATTTACAAAAGTTTTATTTAAACATTAGTTAGTATGACACTTGATACTTGGGTATCAAAACTTGATACACCATAATAGGACACTTGTTATCTGTCTTTGTATTGTTATATGTCTCAATCTTTTGGAAGTTATGTATGGGTTATCTGTCTTTGTATTGTCCTTATCTATTGGGAATTATGCGAAGTAGGTATTCCAATACTGCCGAAGGATTCTGTGAAGTAGAAGAAATCTGGCGAAGAGATTCTGCTGAAGATTAAAAGCGTTTCCGTGTTTCTGCTGAAGGGTGGAAGCTGACTAGGATCAGCATGCGCTTTATTATTTAAATGCTAACCAATCATTATTCTTGAACTGCCCGAGGTTAGCATGGGTATTAATATACTGCTCAATATTGTTTAGTGTTTAGTCATTAAATGCATGCTTGCATGTTTAGTCGATTGAGTAGTAATAGTTTAGAGTTCCTTGTCTATAAAAGGAACTTAATAGTTTGTAATAAAAAAAGACAAATTCGAAACATAGAGTTTCAGTTAATAAAAAGATCCATAGAGGATCTAAGTGTTCTTAGTTATAACAGCTTGTATTTACATTCCGCTATAGAATACGGGTTGTAGAGATTTTTTATTAGTTTGCTTGTGATTACATAGGCAACACTAACGATCCACGAATGCTCAAGATCTGTCAAGGTCTGTGTGTATTCAACAAGTGGTATCAGAGCCTCGGGAAAGTCTCTACGATCTTGAGAACCATATTTTTCCTCACCCCATACAACCAAAACACATTCACCATGCACGGGCTGATGATGAATCAGAGGTCACCAACAACAACATAAAAAACACCACCTCTATGCAGCAACTTAGTCTTTCCAACAGTAATGGGAAGTTTCCTTATCTGAAAAAGGAAGAGTATGATCTGTGGACTATGAAAATGCAGAACTGGATC
The DNA here is from genome assembly GCA_910596185.1 of Chrysanthemum makinoi. Lineage (NCBI taxonomy): Eukaryota > Viridiplantae > Streptophyta > Magnoliopsida > Asterales > Asteraceae > Chrysanthemum > Chrysanthemum makinoi. The sequence goes on along the minus strand of OU343221.1, from coordinate 17,927,851 downwards.
TCCAATATTGATTGGAATCTTTGGGAAATTGTAAAGAAAGGAAACAGTCGAAGAAGACTATCCCAGATCTTGATGGTAAGTTTACCATTGCTCCTCCCAAAAAGCTGGCGAAGAGATTTTTAGCTGTGCAAAGAAAGCACAAAGTGAGAACCATCCTTCTTCAAGCTATTCCTGAAGATCACTTGGGTGATTTTCACCACATGGATGATGCAAAGGACATATGGATGGCTCTTAAAGCAAGGTTCGGTGGCAATGAAGAGTCCAGGAGAATGAGGAAGTCCATCTTTGAGACAACACTTCCAAGAGTTCAATATCTCTGAAGAAGAAGGTATCCACAAGGGATACGACGGGTTTCACAACTTGCTAATAATTCTTTAGTTTGTTTGTCTCGTTCGTTTTTGTGTGTATTTGTGTTTGTGTTGCAGTTTATCTATTTCAAGTGCAGTTTGTCTTTTCCATGTTCAAGTCCAAGATTCATCAAGTGTGATTCTTTTATAAATGGTCAAGTAAGCTTTGAAGCTTGTTTCTGCTGAAACTAAAGTGCTGAAGTAAACAAGTTGATTCTACTGAAGTAAGAGTACATAGAGAAGAAATTGAAGTCAAATTGTTCATTCATTCATTCAAGAAACAGTTTACAGAAATTCAATCAACTTCAAATGCAACTACATTTCGCAAGGCAATGGGAAGCAACTGCCGCATCAAAATATGGCAATCATGACTTTTAAGTCCAAATAGTTTTGGAGGTTTTAACTCTACGCATCTTGATATATTAGCTGCATAACCATCTGGAACTTTCACCTTCTTAAGCACACGACAAAAAATATCTTTCTCTTTTTATCCATTGAGAAACAAGCAGGTGGCAAATAAACTTTGTTTTTATCTTGAACTATAGGATGAAGTTCAGGTCTAATGCCCATTTCTTGTAAATCTAGGTGTGCTTTTATATGATCTTTGGTCTTCCCATCTAGATTCATTAGCGTTCCAAGGACACTGTCACAAACATTCTTCTCAATATGCATTACATCTAGATTATGGCGTAGCAAGTTATCTTTCAAGTACGGTAACTCAAAAAAAATACTTTTCTTCTTCCAATTAAAAGGTAAATTTGGGTTGCTCTTCACAAGTTTTCCAAATTTAACTTCAAAACCATCTAACTCATCAAGTACTTCTTGTCCTCTTAAGCCACGGGGTTGCCTGTCTAGTTCTTCTGTGCCATCAAAAGTGTTTGTATCTCTTCTAAAAGCATGATCAGTAGGCAAATATCGACGATGTCCCATAAAACATTGTTTTTGCCATGACTCAAGCGTGTTGATTTTGTATGTTTATGGCAGTTAGGACATGCAAGTTTACCTTTTGTGCTCCATCCGGATAAATTTGCATAAGCAGGAAAGTCACTGATCGTCCATAACAAACAAGCACGCATACGAAAGTTACTTTTTGTTGATGCATCATAAGTGTCTACTCCTTTACGATCCCACAACTCCTTTAGCTCGGCAACTAACGGTTCCATATAGACATCTATATTATTCCCAGGAGCGAGATGGGCGGTATAAGTAAATGCGTTAGAAAGAAATAATGTTTCTGCATGCACATCCAAGGAGGTAGATTATATGGCGTCAAAACAACAGGCCATGTACTATGAGAAACAATCATTGTTCCAAAAGGGTAAAACCCATCACTCGCTAAACCAAGCGTGACATTACGAGATTCTTTGGCAAACTTATCATACTTAAAATCAAATGCTTTCCATGCGGGGGAATCTGCAGGATGTCTCAAGTAACCATCTTTCGTGCGACTCTCTTCATGCCATCTCATGGAGGCGGCTGTTTTAGATGACATAAATAACATTTGCAATCGTGGTAAGAGCGGAAAATGACGCAACACCTTTGCTCCAATCTTCTTACGTGTATCAGTTGTGGTTGACTCATCTGCACAATCATCTTCACTTGCTTTATACCTTGACGTATGGCATATATCACATTCTGTTTTATTAATGTTTTCTTTCAGTCTGACATACAATCATTAGGACTTGCATCAATTTTATCATAACTAAGTCCCAACTCTCGAATTATCTTCCTTAGTTCATACAATGACTTTGGTATAGAAGCATCGGGGAAGGCTTCCCTCATTGTCATCGGTTAGTGTGTCATCACCAAACTGATGGAAGGCATCATTCACCAACCCTTGCGTGTCATCTTCAGCATCCAACATTGGATCATCACTTGATTTGGAACTGAAAGGTGGAATTGTATAACCTTTCATAAACCCGAAACATAACAGATGTGTTGTAGCCTCCGTCCGATCTACCCATATCTGATTACCACAATCAATACATGGACATGAAATCTGTCCATTTTTACCCTCATTATAGAATATATGATCAAGAAAGTCGTCAAGACCTTTTTTATATTCAATGGTAAATCTAGGTAAAGACATCCAACTCGTATCCATCTTAAACCTAATTCAATTAACCATAGAAAACCACATATAATTTCAACAAAAAGAAAGGGAGCCTAATTCAATTAACCACATATGTTGTTTCATAAAAATTTAGCAAAAATGATTAGGGTTTCATTTATGAGGTATTACCTGGTCTTGATGATGGTGGTGATTCTTGTTGGCAATTTTGGATGGTGGAATGATGTGGATTTGGATCTTAAAATTAGAAATACTTTTACAATTTATTTTAAAGCTATTTCTTAATTAATTGCCTAATTATTACTTCAAAGCTAGATAAACTAATTTATATCTAAAATTAGAAATTAAAAGTCAAAATTGCAAAAGTAATTTTTACATAAGCTTGCAAAAGTAATTATTACTTCAAAGCTAGATAAACTAATTTATACAAAATTTTGCTAAAAGGTGAAAACTTATAAAAGGTAAAAAAATTATAAAATTGCAAAAGTAATTTTTACATAAGCTTGAAAACATAAGCTTGAACAAGATTTTTGCTAAAATTTTTGTATTCTTATTAAAACTGAAAAGAAAATTACAGGGCTTGGAATAAAAACCGAGACTTATATTAACTTTAAGAAAAACAGATTACAATGTTAAATTTAGAAAACTAACTAAGAACTACTTGCCATGAAGGCTTATAAGAGTTGCTATTTATACTAGAAAGATAACAAATTGGCTTCTCTTCAATTGTGCTTCTTCTGTGAGGTATAGCAGTCCCAAATCAACTTGTGTGCTTCTTTAAACAAATCCCAGCCATTTAATTGCTCTATCATCATCTCACCCTTAAATTGCTTTTTGGCAAAAGGTGAGGATTGCAGTGGAATTGGCAATCTGTGTCTTTGTGTGCTTGGTAAGGGCTGAGATGCAGGGTTCGAATCCCAGCCTCAGCTTTTTGTATTTTTCTTTTTGCAAACTTAATAAGCTAATAAAAATAAGAAACTTTTATAAAAGAAACTTTTTTGAAAACTAAGAATAAGCAAGTTATAAGCTGAATTTAAAAGCAGTTATGAATAAAAAACTAAGAAGGAAATTTTGAAAGCGAAAAGCTATAATAATCTGTTAATAAGCTACATATGGATGAAATAAGCTAAGGGAGCTAAGGGAAACCTAAATAAGCAGTCTAATCTAGTAAGCAAACCTAAAATAAGCTAATAAGCAAAATTTAAAAAGCCAAAAACACACAAGGGCTGCGATGCAACAGCTGCGAACTAATAACTCGGTGTTGAGTATAAATATATTTCGGGTTGGGTTTGGGTCGACCCATGTAACCGTTTATTAATCAGGGTAGGTTCGGGTTGTGAATAAATTAATTGGGTCGACATGACAACCCGTTTAAGCTTTTTTTCTTAATGTGGCAACTTTTGTATCAAAAAGGGTTGACTAGTGTCAACCCAAAACCCGTTTAACCTTTTCAACCCGTGAATTTCAAAAAGATCACGTCCATCTTTATAAATGGTTATAATTTGAATATTATTTTTAAAATATTCATGATTATTATTTTCAAATTGAATGAAACCAAACTAACCGAACAACCCGATAGTACACTTGGGTCTTATGAACCGGTGATATTGCCCTGTTGTCGACCTTGATGAACCTTAATGACGAATCTTCATATGATTCTTTTTACTATGAACCTTAATGACGAATCTTTGCTATGAAACTTTTATTATGAACCTTTGATATGCTTTTTCGAACCATTTGATATGACCCAGTTGTTATGACTCTAGTGTGTTTGAGTGACGTTCCACACCATCCCTTATATGTTACATGTTATGAGCTCAAGTATATGTTTGGCCACTATGTTATCTGTAGGGGAGTATGGATGCATCCTATATCATTATCTACGGTTAGTGGATTATCTGTTACATGATATGATATGTTATGTTTCTGGGCTCGTGTTGGATTACTGTCCTATCTCTGACTTCATGCGAAGAAATACATTCAATCATAATAGTCGGCACTTTATGATCACCTCGCGTATATTGGCCTCGCAAATGCCTAGGACAATTCCTCCGTTCAATATGTGTAGAATATAGGCTACAAAGCATCCCCGGAATGTAACGTCATGGGAAGTCGACTTACGTAAAAACTCTTGACGATATAAATGAACGACTGCATCCGTTGAGAGTTATTCATATTAGCTTTTTCAAAGTTATTATTTCATAAACTTTACGTTTTTACCAAATCAATCGCGAATCCAAAGCAACACCCACCAACCAAACGGGCTTATATTTAATAACCCGAGCAACGACCGGGTAATTATACATCAAATTATACCCTATCACCGATTCATCGCCCGAGACCGATTACAAGCTACATGGTGGTCGACCGCCCGACTACTGATTCGCGATTTTTGCAACATTGGATATGAACCTTTTGATATGACACTCAGATTATGATATGATATCGACTCCCAGGTTTCAAACCCGAGCCTTTTCATTATTCATAGGGTTCCATGCATGTCCGTCTCATTGATGCACCAATGGCATATATGACTCTAGTGTGGTTTCCTGTCCTACATCTCACTTTATCTTTCGGGTCAACTAGATGCGGATACGCTTTAACAAACGTAGACCACGTAGGATAAATCCGTGTAAAGAAAATAGCAACATTTTAAATAGCGCCGCGTAAAACAAATGAACTATCTGGAGCCGCTCCATTTCGAGCAGTAAGATACAACAGAGACTGATTACTACATCACATTGATATTGTTGTTTGACCCGGAAGTCGGAAAAGAATGCCAAATCTACTTCATTTTTAGTTTCACATACAATAAAATACTTATATATTATATATATACAATAATATAATACATTTCATATACTATATACTACTATTAGTTAATTTAATTATAAATCTAATTATAATCTAAAAATTAGGGAAAACTTACACACCCACGTTCACATAAACCCGCTTAAAATTTTTGGGGAAAAATTCAGATTCATAAATAACTTTTGGCACTGTGAAAATCAAGCATATCTTTTCAGAAATCAAGTATTTGATTCGATTTTATTAATGGAAATCGTTTTTCACAGACGGTTAAAATCTCAATTTTGGTTTAGGGTTGTATGTGGGCAGCAAAACAAGGATCGTGGGTTTTCACTTTTGAATGAAGATCTGACTCAACAGGTAATGCAAACCTCTCTTGTTATTATTATTGTTCTTATTATTATTATTATTATTATTAATTTTGGTTTAGGGTTGTATGTGGGCAGCAAAACAAGGATCGTGGGTTTTCACTTTTGAATGAAGATCTGACTCAACAGGTAATGCAAACCTCTCTTGTTATTATTATTATTGTTATTGTTATTGTTATTGTTATTGTTATTGTTATTGTTATTGTTATTGTTATTATTATTGGTACTATCATTGTTATACATTGTTATTGTTATACATTGTTAGTGTGGGAAATGGTGGGTTCGGGTATGTGTTTGGTTGACCTCTTGTGATGAGTCTTATATGTGATCATAAGTCTTTGCTTATTTGTGATGTAGTACAAGTTGTATTTAAGTTGCTCTGTTTAATTTAAATGAATGTTGGTATACCTGTGTAAAGTTGGGTCAAAGGATTTGGGTAGTGATAGTGACAGTGATTTGATATCAGTTTCTAGCTAATGTATTTCATTCTGTGACATGTAACTGAAGGATTTGCGTCTATTTTTTGTTTGTAGATAATGTATTTCATTATGTAACATGTAACAAATAGTGATTTGATTTCAGTTTTGTTGTTCTCAAAAGACTATTGTTCTTTGCAATCTTATAATAATTTTATTTGTTTTGTGCACCAGTTATGGAAAATAACAGGATGCAACGCCAAATCACCACGAGAAATACGAATGATTATGAAATGTCAAGAAGGACAAGGATTCAAGAAAACCAACAGAGATTACAAGCTTTGGGAGTGAAAAATCTTGCTAAGTCTTTGACAAGTCTAGTAGAGAGTGACAAAACAAAGAAAAAGAAAAAGAAACCAACGGATACTGGTGAGAAAGATGCAGATTATATGTGTGGTTCAGACTTCCATCTTAATGCTGAGGAAGATAACCCAAAAGAAGCGACTACACAAACAAATAAAAAGGTACGAATAATAAATTTGGCTACTATATTTTCTTTATGTTTGTTTTCTAACAATTCTACTTGCATGAAACAGAATCGAAAGTACATTGCTCCACAGTCCATGACTAGATATAAAAATTTAGCACAAAAAGCGAATGAGTGCTCGAATGTCTCCAGTGGGCTAACATCTTCGAATCTCAATCGCAAAGGGACAACAGATTGATACGAGGGAGGGCAATACGTAGTAGAGTACAGGAGTCCGACCAAGTCCAAACGAAATGATCAACCAAATTCGTCCAAGAGGAGATTAACTGCAACTAAGAGAAACTTAGTTGCAATTGACAACGATCATGACCACGGGGAGCGTGACTTGAGATCAGATGGTAACTATACATAAATTTCAAATACTATATATATGATATTAAATTACTATTAAGTGTATATTCAGTTAACAAGTTTTGTGCTTACTTGTTTTTTTTTTTTTTTTTAATTTTAATATAGATAACAATGAAGACCTTTATGATGTTGAAAATGATGATATCGAAGACATACCTATGAATGAAGATATTGAACAACAAGCTACTTCAGAAGATGATGTAGATAAAGAAATGGATGATTTGGAGAATGAGGATGATTTGGAGAATGTGAACGATTTAACAAATGACGACGATGATCTACTCGGAGAAGAGATTCAAGCTGAGCATTCTGAAAATGAAGAAAACCATGTAGTTACACAAGCTCGAAATGAAACAGGTTAACATGGTCTACTTGATTGCATCGTTTTAAAAATCATATATCATATATTGTGTCATATAAGAAGAATATATAATAAAGTTAAATTAAAACAAGAAAAAATACAACGCTAATATATTGCCTCCATTTCGAATTATTTAGTATTTTAAATGTATACGTATCTATTGTAAATCATGTTCACTTTTTGTAGTTCGGATTGTAAGCAAAAGAAAGAGAGGACCAACACGTATGGCAAAAGTTTGGGCCCAAGAAAAAGGGGATAAAATTCCTATTTTAGTTAATGAACACGGACAACCTATTAACGACAAAAGTAGTCATCTGACTCATTTCATGGGAACACTTTCAAGGAGTGGAAAGTATTGTCCGATTTATAAACCATGGAATAAAGTTGACGCCGCAAAAAAAAAGCTTTGCTTGAACTCTTAAAGGTACACAATGTTAAATTTGTATGTTAATGAATAAAGTATTTGTTTTCTAATGTGAGCTATTACATTTTTTAGACAAAATTTGATATTCCGGAAGCTGGAGAAAAATGGATATTGCAATCATTTGGGCGGAAGGTGAAGAACTGGAGGGCAAGAGTTAAGGAACACTACCATGATCCGTCTTTGTCAGTTAAGCAACAAATAAGATCTAGGCCAAAGCAAGTGCAAAAAAAACAATGGAAGAAGCTTGTGAAGTATTGGAATAAAGAAAACACTAAGGTGTGAAATACTCTTCCACTTTAAATAACATTACTTAATTTCCCATTATGATATTTTACTTTCCTGCTACAGAGTTTAAGTGAAAAACAAAGGCGAATCGGGCAAAAAGAAGATGATCCAAAGAACCGGTAAAAAAGTTATGCTCGCAAAAGGGAAGAGTTAAAGGTAAGTGTATGGAGAAAGTGGGATTGTTAATGTATCCTGTGGA
>OU343221.1:17863534-17919574 GCA_910596185.1 Chrysanthemum makinoi | reverse complement strand
AAAACCGTCAAGTTTTCTCACGCAAACCGGCCACTTGTGAATGGCCGACCGTAAGGAACTTAAAACAGCTCAAACACCAAATGCAATTTAGATCAGGAGAATACAGTGGATTCCCGGGTCGTTAAGTCCCACGGAGGATGAATGGTGTTTAACACAATCAGATGTCGAATAACCACTAAGGATAGTGATCAGTAAGGATTTTGAGTTATTTTATAAATTACAGGGACTGAAATGCAAATTAAAGGAAATTAAAAAGATAAACTATCTTAAATAAATGCTATCACTAATTTTAAACTAATGTTTTTGATTTTATGTTTTTATAAAACTTGAATTAAAAACTACGCGACGTACAAGAAAAATGTAAAACTGAAGCAGTATTAATCCTAAAAATATGAAAATGATATTTTTACAAACCTAATGATAAAAAAATTTTAAGAAAAATAAAATTATTTTTATAACTATTAAATTAATTATTATTAATTAAAAACTATTTTTAACTATTTAATAATAACCTAAATTACAAGAAATAGGAAATAAGCTAGAAAAATAAAATTAAGACTTAGAAAAATCTAAAATATCAAAATAGAATTTTCAAAACTATTTTTGTATTTTTCTGATTATTTTTCTATTTTTTATGAATTTTAAACTATTAAAAACTAATTAAATTACTAAAAATTACAAATTAAACTATGAAAAATCTGGAAAATTAGTTTTTTTACTTTTTATATTTATCTTAACCTAAGAAAATTGAAAAATTATTTTTTTGAACTTTTTCTGATTTAATTGTATTAAAAGCTAATTAAATAATCCTAAAAACTGTTTTAAATTAAGAAAAATAGCAAACAGTGTTGGAAAATTATGAAAATTTCAGGAAAAGTCTAATTTAATCTACTGAATCTAAGAAAAATAGAAAAACAGTGGCTTGTTTGTAAGAAAATGAGACTGCAGTTATAGGTCCTTATTAATAAGCACTTTGAATAAGCCAATGGTACTAAATAAGCACCAAACTGTTACAGAACCTATGATATGATAAAATTACTCTAAAACAACTAAATACAACTATCCTTAACTTATAAATTGCAAGCTACTTATGATTTGATGATTTGACTGCAAGAGCCCAAAACAGATTTTGAGGTCTGCTTGTAGCTGGAAAATAAGCACTCAAATAGTGTCCAAGCTAAAAACCAAAAGTGTGAGTCTAAAGTAGACCTGGCCAAGATCTTGTAAACCAAAGATTAGACCAAGATGAGCTCTTATGAGCCTTGTGCAAGGATTGCAAGAAGCTGAGAAAACTCAGTGTATACTGAGTTGTGTGAGCAGGGCAAATAAGCACTGATTGATGAGCTTTTTTGAAGCTTTTACAAAATTACTAAAATTATGCAAAAATCACTATAAGAAACTTAACCAGCTGAACTTTTTAAAACCCCAAGTTTCATGTGATTTGACCTAGAAATGTGCTCATGAAAATTCACCCCAGTTGGGAGAAAACTGAGTTTTCCAACATTTTTTTGACTTTTGACAGTTAAAGAACTTGACTTTTATGAACTTTGATCCAATTTATTAGACTGATGTTGATGTATTAAGGTGAATTAAACCTACTGCAACCTAAATTATGATTCCAAACACAAAACAAGATTTTGTTTTCACAAAATCACAACAGGTTTGTAGTTAAGACAGATTGCATGTAATTTTGACTATTGATGTTTGAAAGTGCAATTTTAAGACAGATAAGAGTGTAAATGAACTAAACAAGCTTAGAACTACAAGTTTTACCCACTGAATAAGACTTAAGCAGGAAATCCAACCCACCCTTTTAACTAAATGATTTGAAATTAGATTAAGCTAATCACTAAATTATCTAATTTTACCACTTAAACTAAGTTTAGTGAACCTAATTACTACTAAGTGGACAGGTTTAAATTACTTGGTGACCACAAATTCAAACACAAACACAGACTGCAAATTGACTAAGAAGTGAAAACCAGATACAACTTACAAATGTCCAAGCTGTTTGTGCAGCTTAAACCAAACCCAATACCCTACGATCTAATCAAATCCAACCCATTCCAAGCACTGCATCACCCATTTCCAAATTTATACCCATATTGCTTCATTAGTTGACTTTCGTTGACCAAGGATGAAAATTGCTTGCACCTGCTTGATAAACTCACTAAAAGCTATAAGAAGCTTCAATGAGCTTATTTGAACTTATAAATAAGCTTGTTGAAGCTTGGATGTAACAGTTTAAGATTGAGATTTGAAACAGTAAACCATGAAACTTGAAATTTAAATAAAACTTGATTTAAGGTTCAAACTGAATTACAATAACTAAATAACTTCTTTTTAGTACAATAAAACTTGGAATTACAAATTTAAAAGCTACTTAAGACATTTTAAGAAAGATACGACATACAAAAATTTAAAAACTAAAAACTGGCTTCTCTCTTGCTTCTTTGCCTCTTTTATACTTCCAATAGCTTCCACGTGTCCTTCTGATTGAATCCCACTAATAAACTTGGCAAATGGATGAGTTTTGAGTCATAATAGTTGTCCACATTTTGGCGGGAAAATGTCAGTTTGACTTGTAGTGGGCTCTGAAACTACATCAAATAGGGGGGGGGTGGCATTTAAGTGGAGGGTTGAGTGGGTTAGTGGTGATGATGAGGGAGGAGGAAAGGTGAAAAGGTGATGGGAGATGCAGCAAGTGAGTTGGGGGGGGCAATATGATGGGAAGATAAACAGGAGGTGGGGGGCAAAGCTTGTTTGACTTGGTTTGACAGGCAGGGTTCAAAAAGGCTAATGACAGGGGTCACAATGGTGAAATGGCAGGGGTCACAACTCATTTTGACAAGGCTTGGTTTAGTTTATAAATACAAGGACTAATATTGCAATTCTGCCAAATTAGAGGGACCAAAACTGTAATTTCTCCAAAGTTTACACAAGGGTTATTTTTGACAAGTTTCAATAGTACAAGGACTAGATTTGACAATTTCAATTTTCCAGGGACCAAACTTGATATTTTTGAAAGTTGAGGGACCTTAGTTGTAATTTTGTAAATTTGAATCTCAAGGACCAATTTTGACAACTTTTGAATCCCTAAGGACTTAAAATGATATTTTTCTTTATTTGGTTTTACCAGGGACTGTTTTTGACAACTTTTGAAACTTGGGGGACTAAAACTGCCAATTTTGCAAACTTGATACGTTTTTTACCAGATTTTGATATTTTTGCATTTAAAACACATAAAACACTTATTTGTGATATTTTTATCATTTTGATGCATTTCTGAGTGTTTTCAGATGTTTTTGCAGTCTAATTTGTACAAAAATGATGAGTATTTACACACTCATCAATCCCCCACACTAAGATATTGCTAGTCCCTAGCAATGTTTTAAGAAAAATTAATGGATTTCATCTCTTTACCAAAAGCCATTACTTCTGGAGTAGCCAAATGTTTCAGTTCAAGTAAGAACCTTGGTACACCGATAACCAAATGATTTTGAGCAAATCACCAGCTTCCAACGGATTTGATTTGTCTTTACCGGAAGCCGTTTGCTTCTGGACTAGCCAACTCTTAGATAAATTATCAATATTATCTTTGGTGAGTAGATTACCAATTATGGTTTTCCAACTGCCTTTACCACAAGCCATAAACTTGCGGGCTAGCCAACTCTTCACTTTTAAGGATATGGTGAGCTGAATACCATACAATTTTGGGCAAATTGCAAGCCGTCAACGGATTTGAGATATCTTTACCAAGAGCCGTTTGCTCCTGGATTAGCCAATCCTTTTGTTTATTAGACAAGGCGGACTGATAACCAAATGAGTAAGTGCAAAACACTTACTCCAAAAAAAAAAAAAAATTGGCCAAAAACGGGGGAATTAGGCGGTATAATTACATGATAAAATTCGTGAGAATTCCCCCCCACACTTAAAATGAATATTGCCCTCAATATTCAAAGTACCGGCGGTTATGCCGAAACATAGAACATAAAAGGGAAATACTAAGGCCATTATTTAGCAAAGATTTTTTTTTTTTTTTTTTTTTTTTTTTTTAAACTCTTATATATACACAACATGTGGGGGAACTCCCCCACACTAGGGTGGTACACACGGGTGAAAACCCATGTTTAGCTACTGTTTTTGATTACCGAGTCGCTAGCTTGACTCGATCCCCACATTTATTGGTTCATGGGGAAAGTTTGTAGATCTGGGACAACCACAGGGGGAATGTCCTCTCCAAAGTAATGCTTCAACCGATGACCATTCACTTTAAAGTTTGGACCATCGGATTGAGATAACTCAATGGTTCCATATGGGAATACTTTAGTGATGGTGAATGGTCCAGACCAGCGGGACTTAAGCTTTCCCGAGAAAATCTTCAATCTTGAGTTGAAAAGAAGGACTCGATCACCGACGTTGAAAACGCGGTTTTTGATCTTTGAGTCATGAATCTTCTTTGTCTTTTCTTTATAGATCAAAGAGTTCTCGTATGCTTGATCACGGAGTTCATTTAATTCATTCATTCGAACTTTCCGGTGATCACCAGCTGTCTGAATATCGAAGTTGGCATGTTTCAAGGCCCAGTATGCCTTGTGCTCAAGCTCAACAGGTAGATGACACGCCTTTCCGTACACAAGCTTGTATGGAGTACACCCGATGGGTGTTTTATAAGCTGTACGGAAGGCCCAGAGTGCGTCATCTAGCTTATCCGACCAAGAGGCACGGTTTTCGCCAACCGTCCTCTCAAAAATTCTTTTAATCCTCCGGTTGAAAACTTCCACTTGCCCACTTGTTTGGGGGTGGTACGCAGTAGAGAGACGGTGAGTTACACCATACTTCTGCATGACTCTATCAAACTGGTCATTGCAAAAATGCGTACCACGATCACTGATTATGGCTCGTGGAGTTCCAAACCTAGCAAATAGGGATTTTAAGAATTTCACAACAACTCGGGCATCGTTGGTAGGTAAAGCCTTAGCTTCAACCCATTTTGACAAATAGTCAACGGCCACGAGTATGTACTTATTACTGCGAGAAGAAGGAAATGACCCCATAAAGTCAATGCCCCAGATGTCAAAAATCTCACACACTTGAATGGCGTTTTGCGGCATTTCATTTCTTTGTGAGATATTCCCGTGACGTTGACAAGCGTCACAGGCCTTGACAAATTCGTGGGCATCCTTGTAAATTGTGGGCCAATAAAACCCTGAATCAAACACCTTTTTGGCGGTGTAGTAGGGGCTATGATGTCCCCCAGTAGGTCCAGAATGGCAAGCTTTGAGAATGTCAATAGCTTCCTGACCATACACACATCGCCTGGTGACTTGATCCGCGCAAATTTTAAACAAGTAGGGGTCGTCCCAGAAGTAATGTTTAACATCCTTGAAGAATTTGTTCTTCTGTTGGGTCGACATCCCTTTCACTATGAAGTTACCCACATGGTAATTTGCAAAGTCAGCAAACCATGGGGTAGAAGAGTTTCCACGAAAAGAAACCGCATTGAGTGTTTCGAGAGGAAAAGTTTCATTTATTTCCTTTTTCTCGAAAACATCTTGGTGAGGGTTTTCTAGACGGGATAGATGATCAGCAGCCAGGTTCTCAGCTCCTTTTTTATCACGTATAATGATATCAAATTCTTGCAGGAGAAGAACCCAACGGAGCAATCTCGGCTTTGCATCTTGTTTTGCAAAGAGATATTTGAGAGCCGAGTGATCCGTATACACCACGCATTTGGTCAAGATAAGGTATGGCCGAAATTTCTCAAACGCATACACCACAGCTAATAATTCTTTTTCTGTAGTGGTGTAATGGGTTTGAGCTTCAGTCATAGTTTTACTTGCGTAGTGGATAGGCTGAAAATGCTTGGTTTTTCGTTGCCCCAAGACTGCACCGATAGCAAAATCACTTGCATCGCACATGAGCTCAAAGGGTAAATCCCAGTCGGGGGCAACTAGAATGGGTGCTTCCGTAAGCTTTTCCTTTAGTGTTTCAAAAGCTTCGATGCACTCAGGGGAGAAGATAAAAGGAGCTTCTTTTTCAAGAAGATGGGTCATAGGCCGAGCGATTTTAGAAAAATCTTGTATGAATCTACGATAAAACCCGGCATGACCTAGAAAACTCCTAATACCTTTGACGGTAGTAGGATGAGGCAGTTTAGCAATAACATCAACTTTTGCTCTATCTACCTCAATCCCGTTTTTTGAAATTTTATGGCCAAAGACTATGCCTTGTTTGACCATAAAGTGGCTCTTCTCCCAATTTAGACAGAGATTGGTGTCTTCACACCGTTTTAACATTTTGTCTAAATGGGAAAGACATGTCTGAAATGAGTCCCCAATGACTGAGAAGTCATCCATAAACACCTCCATTGTTTCCCCGATCATGTCGTGAAATATGGCCATCATACATCGTTGGAACGTGCCAGGAGCGTTACATAAGCCAAAAGGCATACGTTTGTAGGCAAAAGTTCCGTATGGGCAGGTGAATGTGTTCTTCTCTTGATCCTGTGGATCAATGGGGATATGAAAGTAACCCGAGAAACCATCAAGGAAACAATAGTACTCATTCCCTGCTAATCTCTCAAGCATCTGATCCATGAAGGGTAGAGGAAAATGGTCTTTACGGGTGGCGTCATTCAACTTACGATAGTCAATACACACACGCCATCCCGTAACCAATCGAGTTGGAATTAACTCGTTTTCTTCATTCGTGACAACAATTATGCCACCCTTTTTTGGAACACAATGAATTGGGCTAACCCAAGGACTATCTGAGATTGGGTAAATCAATCCGGCATCAAGAAGTTTGATAACCTCCTGTTTGATAACATCATGGATTTTGGATTCACCCTTCTCGATGTTGAATGCGGGCTTGAAGTCATCCTCCGTTAAGATTTTATGAGTACAAAACTCAGGGTTGATACCCTTAATATCGGAGAGTTTCCAAGCAATTGCTTGCTTGTGTGACTTCAAGACCTTTATGAGAGCAGTCTTTTCATCTTTACTCAAATCTCGAGCAATAATGACAGGCAATTTATCATCACCCTCAAGAAATGCATACTCGAGATGAGGCGGTAAGTCCTTAAGTTCGACTTCAGGAAATTCTTCAGTTTTCTCAACTGACTTGACTTCCTTGTTATGAAGCTCGATGGGAGGGAGTGGAGGAGAAGTGTCCTGATTTAACAACTTCTCAAGAATAAGAATATCTCCCTCCGGATTAATCTCATGGTGATTAATCTCTTCTGGAATTGCATCACTAGTGTGAGGGGTTGATGAGTGATCATCTTTAAGCAATTTCTCAATGAGAAGTATGTCCCCCTCCATATCAATTGGAGCGTGATCAATTTCCCATGGAACAGAATCACTAGCCAAGTATGCTTCAATCTCTTCCAAGATGAAGTCGCTTCCCTCAAACGGAGTGAGAGAAGGAGTAGAATTGGCTATGATAGGTTGAGAAGATGTGGTGGGATCCCCACTCACAGAATTATGAGAATAACCAAGAACTTCTTGAGAGTACTCTTCGGAAGCAACATCAATGATATCTATGCGGTTAACCGACTCAGAATCATAGTTTGCGGAGTACCTCGAAGTTTGATCAAGGTTAAAGGTGACAGCTTCATTACCAACACGTAATGTGATTTCTTGCTCAAATACATCAATGAAAGCACGGCCCGTTCTCAGGAATCCTCTTCCAACAATGAGAGGAACCCGTGGATCAGCATCGAAATCAACAACTACAAAGTCAGCTGGAAAATGGAACTTTCCTACTTTTACAAATACGTCCTCGGCAATTCCAAGAGGACGGGATATTGTACGATCTGCAAGCTCGAGAGTCATGCATGTAGGAGTAAGGTCCGGAAGAGAAAGTTTCTTCCATACTGAATGAGGCATCAGGTTTATGCTTGCACCAAGATCGGCTAAGGCAAAGCATTCAACCATTCCTGGAAATACACAAGGTAAGAGAAATTTCCCAGGATCTCCAAGCTTCTCGGGAAGCTTCTTCAAGATAACTGCAGAGCAGTTCTCGTTCAGAGGAGTTTTAGCCATTTCAAACAGCTTTTCCTTGTTGCTTAACATGTGTTTGAGAGTTGATGCAAACTTGGGCATCAACATGATAGCATCCGCAAAGCTTATGTCAAAATGTAGTTCTTGGAAAATTTGAAAGAATTTTTCCATTTGATGACCGGCTTTTTCGCGGAGCTTTTGCTCATTCAAACGTGATGGGTAAGGAATAGAAGATTTAGATTTGTGGTTTTCAACGGGAGCTACAGGAGGTTCAAAAACAACTCCTGGATTGGATTTGGGTTTCGGGACAGCCTGAGGATGGACATTGCTGGTACTTCCGTTATTAGTAGGAAGTTCCTTGTCCTTTGTCGCCTCAGGTTCACTTTCCACTACCTTCGGGAGAGAAGAAGAAGAGGTAGTAGGAATAGCAGGTCCATCATACGAAGTACCACTTCTGGTTGTGATCGCCTTTGCATCGCCCCTCGGATTAGCGATCGTGTTGCTAGGTAAAGTACCTGAGCCCGAGGGTCGATCATTTAAAGACTTCTTTAATTCAGCGATCTGACTGACCAACAACCTGTTTGTCTCCTCTTGAGTCTTCATGAATTGCTTTAAAAGCTCATCAGATGTTGATACAGGAGGAGGTGGAGGGAAATTTTGAGGTCGTATATTTTGATTATGACCTTGTTGTTGAAAATTCCCTTGATTAGGATTCACATTTCCCTGAAATTGATTCCCTCGATTGAAAGTGTTTTGATTAAGGTTTCCTTGATGTTGGAAACCTTGATTGAGTCCGGAATAGAAATTACCTTGGTTTTGATAACCTTGGTTCATTCTTGGTTGGTTATGATTCCGGTTAGGATTCTGGTTAAAACCGGGTGGTGCCTGATAAGCATTAGCACGGTAGTTTGGTTCATTATGAGGACGGTATTGATTACCTCCTTGATTTGAAGTACCGGCTATAGCATTGGCTTCAAATGGACTACCATCGGTGGCAGTACAGTTGTAGTATGCATGAGGACCACCACAAGTAACACAAACTTCAACTTTCTTCACTTCACCATATGATGGTGCTTGTGTGAAAGTGACTTTCTTTTGGTTAGCAAGAACCAAAGCTTGAACAATATCCGTGAGTTTGTCAATCTTAGCATCGGTGCTAGATGTACTCACGGGAGATGAAGTAGAAGGTCCAGCATTAGACTCAGTCTGATATGTCTTTGTGCGGAAAGGACGGACCTGGGACTTGTTTTCAATGATTTGCAAGGCTTCTTTTGTGGTCTTGCTCAAGAAATTACCTCCCGCGGAGGCATTCAAAGAGTCTTGATTAGTCTGGTTCAGACCATTGTAGAAAGTATGCATTTGCATTAACTCGGTAAAACCATGATGTGGACACTTGCGGAGCAATTCTTTGTAACGATCCCATGCCTCCCCGAATGATTCATCAAATCTTTGAGAGAATTTCATTATCTCATTCTTAAGACTTGTAGTTCGGGATGGAGGATAGAATTCGTTAACAAACTTTGTGACTAGATCTTCCCATGTCTCAATGGAACGAGGGGGTTGTTTCTCAAGCCAATTCCGGGCTTGTCCCTCTAGAGAAAATGGGAACAGGAGAAGCTTGATAGCTTCATGTGGGACATTCTTGTACTTGATGGTAGATGCAATCTTGTTAAACCATCGAATGTGTGCATGAGGATCATCCCGCTCAAAACCATAGAATTGGCTTTGGGTTACTAGATTAAGTAACCCGGTTTTGAGCTCAAAAGTATCAGCCACGATGGCTGGGACAACAATAGCATCTCCGTAACCCTCGATGGGTGCTTGGAGAAGCTCATTCATCGGCTTGTCTTCTGCCATTACGGCAGGTGGTGGTGGTGGTAAACGTTCCTCAGTCACGGCTGAAGGAGCAGAACGTCCTCTACGTCTACGAGGAATATTTGCAAGCTCTGACAGTGGACTTGTAGAACTGGAAGAACGAGTGCGCATGCACTGAGTATAAAAATCAGTTTTCAAAACAAATGCGAGGCAAAACGACAAGTGAACTTAACCAATAATCACAAATGAAATGGCTTCTTTGAAAAAGGTACACCAAATCACAAGGACACAAAGGCAAGTTTTAAATCTGATGTTCGGGAACTTATTATGGTCACACCCACAGTTAGTAGGTGTACTGCCTTGATTTGCGGTGGTTGATTTTATGTATATATTAAGTACCACTGAAAAGACGTAGGTATGGATATGTGCTGATGGTTTAAAAACTTTTGGACAATATTTTTGGTATCGTCTCGTTTAACCAAATCGTATTTCTTTAATAATCACCTTAAAAGAAACACAAGCTAGAAAACGTTACGAGATTGTTTTGTTGTTTTATATTTTGTTTGGTGTTTCTAACACTTTAGGAAAAGTGTTAATGAACTTTTTGATTTTGTTATAACTTTACAGAAAACTTTTTACAAACGGTGGTATATGTGCAAGTACGGGTCTGAAAATGCTTAGGACACGCTTACAGCCTCCCCGGCAGCGGCACCAAAATTTGATTGGTGCAAAACCGTCAAGTTTTCTCACGCAAGCTAGCCACTTGTGAATGACTAACCGTAAGGAACTTAAAACAGCTCAAACACCAAATGCAATTTAGATCAGGAGAATACAGTGGATTCCCGGGTCGTTAAGTCCCACGGAGGATGACTGGTGTTTAACACAATCAGATGTCGAATGATCACTAAGGATAGTGATCAAATAAGGATTTTGAGTTATTTAATAACTAAAGAAAAGATTAATAAATTACAGCGACTTAAATGCAAATTAAAGGAAATTAAAAAGATAAACTATCTTAAATAAACGCTATCACTAATTTTATACTGATGTTTTTGATTTTATGTTTTTATAAAACTTAATTTAAAAACTACGTGACGTACAAATAAAAACGTGAAACTTACACAATATTAATCCTAAAAATATGAAAATGATATTTTTACAAACCTAATGATATAAGAAAATTTTAAGAAAAAGAAAACTATTTTTATAACTATTAAATTAATTATTATTAATTAAAAACTAATTTTAACTATTAAATAATAACCTAAATTACAAGAAAATAGGAAATAAAGCTAGAAAAATAAAATTATGACTTGGAAAAATCTAAAATAACAAAAGAGAATTTTCAAAACTATTTTTATATTTTTCTGATTATTTTTCTATTTTTTATGAATTTTAAACTATTAAAAACTAATTAAATTACTAAAAATTACAAAATAAACTATGAAAAATCTGGAAAATTACTTTTTTTACTTTTTATATTTATCTAAACCTAAGAAAAATGAAAAATTATTTTTTTGAACTTTTTCTGATTTAATTGTATTAAAAGGTAATTAAATAATCCTAAAAACTGTTTTAAATTAAGAAAAATAGCAAACTGTTATGGAAAATTATGAAAATTTCAGGAAAAGTCTAATTTAATATATAGAATCTAAGAAAAATAGAAAAACAATGGCTTGTTTGGTAGATTATGAAACTGCAATACTAGTGCTTATGAAATAAGCACTTGAATAAGCCAAAGGGTACCAAATGGGTACCAAACCAACACAGAAGCTATATTAAGCTATTACTACTCTCAAACAACAAATTGCAACTAGCCTAGACCACTGAAATGCAAACTGCTTATGATTAAGATGATTTGAGTTAAATGCTAAAACAGATTTGAATGTGCTACTTTGAGCTTAAGCACCAGCTACTCAATAAGCTAAGATTGAAAAACAGAAGTTGGAAACAATACTAGACCTGGCTAGCTTCCTTCAAACCAAAAATCAGACTTAGAGAAGCTCTGAGGAGCTTGGGACAAGCTTAGCAATAAGCTGAGAAAAACTCAGCTCTGACTGAGTTGTGTGAGCAGGGCAAATAAGCCCTGCTTGATGAGCCTTTTTTAAGCTTTTAGAAAAATTCTAAAAATCAGTAAAAATCATAACAAGTATCTTGACCAGTTGAAGTTTTAAAAACAAAAAGTTTCACTTAATATGACCCAAGAATGAGTCCAAGAAAAATCACTCCGTTTGGGCTCAAACAGATTTTTTCATGTATATTTGACTTTTGACAGATTTAGAAACTTGACTTTTGTGAACTTTAGAACCAATTTAAGGACTGCATATGATGTTATATAATGAAATGAAGCTATTCCAGGCTATGTTTATGTATTCTTAACACAAAACAAGGTTCCACTTTTGAAAAATCTTAACAGTGGGCTAATTAAGACAGTTGATGTGAGATGTTGACTTTGAGTGTATGCAGGCACAATTTAAGGTCTGCAATGGGTCAAATAAAGCTAGACAAGCATGAAGCAACAGATTTCCATTCTTGAACAAACCTCAAACACAGCAATATCAACTGATCCAAACACACCTTTATACTACTAATTAGCAATTTAAAACTGATCTAACCTCTTGTTTAACTCATTCCATTAATTAAACTAGCTCTAATATCCTAATTACTACTGATTAAACTTGTCTACACTACTTAATGACCACAGAATTCAGATATGAATACAAGTTGCAAACTGAATAAAAAATTGAAACTGAGATTAAACTCACAAGTGTCCAAGCTGTTTGTGCAGCTTAATCCAAACCCATTACAACACTATACTAATCCAAAATCAACCCAAATCCTGCTCTGCAACACCCATAATCATTTCCCAGCTTATTTGAACCAAAATTCCTTCACAGTTGACTTTTGTTGACCATGACCAATATTGATTGAAACTGAACTCCAGGCTTACAGAAAGCTATATTAAGCTTGAATAAGCTTGTTTGACTTTAAATAAAGCTTATTGAAGCTTTGAACATAAGAGTTAGACCTTGGATTTTTGCAACAGTGACCCATATATTATGAAATGTTAATACCACTTGAATTGCCACATGAAAACAGTTTTAGTACATTTCAATAACTTAATTTTATATCATGAAACAAAAGATTACAATCTTAAAGCTTAATTAAAGACATAAAAATAAATTACGACATTCATAAAATTAAAAAACTAAAAACTTCTACTTCTCTCTATCTCCTCCTTCTTTTATGCTCCAAATCACTTCCACGTGTCCTTCTGAGAGTATCCCACCACTTTTCTTGACCAATGGGAGAGTTTTGAGTGTTAGCACATTTTGGCGGGAAAGTCAGTTTGACTTGTAGCTCTGCATTTCATCAACTAGGGGGGGGTGGCATTTAATGTGGAGGGTTGAGTGGGTAGTGGTGATGATGAGGGGAGGAGAAAGGTGAAAAGGTGATGGGAGATGGCTTGTGAGTTGCAGGCAATATGATGGGGAAGACAAGCAGGAGGTGGCGGGCAACTGCTTGTTTGACTTGGTTTGACCAGGCAGGGTTCAAAAAGGCTAATGACAGGGGGTCCAAATGGTGAAATGGCAGGGGTCACAACTCATTTTGACAAGGCTTGGTTTAGTTTATAAATACAAGGACTAATATTGCAAATCTGCCAAATTAGAGGGACCAAAACTGTAATTTCTCCAAAGTTTACACAAGGGTTATTTTTGACAAGTTTCAATAGTACAAGGACTAGATTTGACAATTTCAATTTTCCAGGGACCAAACTTGATATTTTTGAAAGTTGAGGGACCTTAGTTGTAATTTTGTAAATTTGAATCTCAAGGACCAATTTTGACAACTTTTGAATCCCTAAGGACTTAAAATGATATTTTTCTTTATTTGGTTTTACCAAGGACTGTTTTTGACAACTTTTGAAACTTGGGGGACTAAAACTGCCAATTTTGCAAACTTGATACGTTTTTTACCAGATTTTGATATTTTTGCATTTAAAACACATAAAACACTTATTTGTGATATTTTTATCATTTTGATGCATTTCTGAGTGTTTTCAGATGTTTTTGCAGTCTAATTTGTACAAAAATGATGAGTATTTACACACTCATCAACCACCTCTGACCAGTCTGACTCTACCCTTTGGCATGCTAGACTTGGCCATGTAAACTATAAGAGAATGCAAGATATGTCTAAGAATGGATTATTCCCAGCCTTTGACATGGACACTGAAAAGTGTAAAACTTGCATGTTGACCAAGATAACCAAGAAACCTTTTCAGGGTGTTAGTCGTGAGACTAAGCTCTTGGAGCTTATACACAGTGACCTGTGTGATTTGCATGCCACTCCTTCTTTGGGGAATAAGAAGTACTTTGTGACATTTATTGATGATGCTTCAAGGTTTTGTTATGTCTATCTGTTACATACCAAGGATGAAGCATTAGATAAATTTAAAGTGTTTAAAACTGAAGTTGAATTACAACTTGGGTCTTTGATCAAAAGATTAAGGACCGATAGGGGAGGTGAGTACATGGATACTCTGTATTTTCAGTCTGTTGGTATAATCTATGAAACGGACGCCCTTATAATCCTCAGCAAAATGGTATTTCTGAAAGGAAAAACAGGGTGCTGAAGGAGATGGTTAATTCCATGTTGTCCTATTTAGGACTGTGTCAAGGGTTCTGGGGTGAAGCTATGTTAACAGCTTGTTATTTATTAAATAGAGTTCCCAACAAAAGGAACAAGGTTACCCCTTATGAACTCTGGACTAAAAGGAAACCCAACCTGAACTATCTCAGGGTCTGGGGTTGTAGGGTTGTTGTAAGACTCCCTGATCCAAAGCTAAAGACTTTGGTTGAAAGAGGCATTGACTGCATCTTTGTTGGATATGCTGAGCATTCCAAGGCTTTTAGGTTCTATGTTATTGAACCTAATGAATATGTTTCAATTAATTCTATAATTGAATCAAGGGATGCAAACTTTGATGAGAATAGATTCTCATCAGTCCATAGACCAAGTCAGAGGATTCCTAATGGAACTCCTGACACTGGTGTATCAGAGGTCCCTGATGAATTACCATCAGAGGTCCCTGATGAGGTTGTGGTTCAACAACCTGAACCTATGCTCAGGAAGAGCAAAAGGGTCAGGACTCCAAAGTCATTTGGACCTGAGTTTCAACTATACTTGGTTGAAGGAACCATGGATGAGGTCTCAGACCAATACTCCTATTGCTTCATTGTTAAGGATGACCCCAAAACATTTGAAGGAAACAAATCCCATTTTGACTACAAGCAGGATTCATAGATTTCGCAACATTTCTGAAAACAACCCTTATAACTACCAGTTACGTATAGCGTTAGATTGCTTCACAGAAATGCACTACATCCATGACATATCTCTTGTATCTCAAGTCAGAGGATAAATATTCATGATATACTTAATGACTAAGATCCATAAAGTATCATCATGTGGGTGGGATAAGTCCTATATTCAATTCATTGAATATCAACTGAAATTAGTCATGCTACGCATCAATATACTTTCAAGTATATTCGAACTAATACTCCGATTTGTCTTAATTCAATATCATTCCCATGTTATTGATTGACAACGGACTATTTAGAATAACTTAAGTTATTCATGGACTTAAACATGCAAATATAGGACACAATATTATAAATGAAATTAAACGTATACCGTACTTTAATTCATTATAAATAATAATTGTTTAACATCCTTTATCCAAATACTAAATAGATCAATGCATGATAATTCTTAGTTAATGAATTTTTTTTTCCACAAGTCATGCAACTCATACTTGTTGACAAGGCATAATTTCAACTAACTTTGATCTATAGGAATTTTGAGAATACTTATTTCAAGAATTCAATTTCTTGTATGTGTTTACACATATCTTGATATTGTCATATCATTCCATAAGGTGTGTGACAACATGAACCACCTTTATATGACAATCATCTTTCAAAACTTTTAAAGTTTAAAGTATTCTTTATTCTTTAATGTATAATGCAACTATGCTCTTCGATGAGCATAACTAGTCAACATGGTCATCATCAAGGATACCGTGACTAGAATTGAGTGTCATCTCAATTGTTCCAGCATCATTGTGTACAACAATATGCTCTTTAAACATCCATAAACTTTTGAACAATTATAGTGTAATGTTGGTGCCTACCAAAACTCAAGTTTGTTGGCAATGACAATTATGAAACAATTGTCATATAATCATCCATAGAATCTAGGAGCATCTCCAGATTGTGGAATGTGATTCTAAATCCAAACATATTCTTTTAAAATATTTATTACACTAACAACTTTCAATGTTGTCAAATCATCTTGTAATCAAGCATGACATAACAACTTTATACACAACATGATGTTCATGATGAATCTTCAAGTTAAACTTTAAGATCTCATCTATCTTGTCAAAGATATGTATTCATCATGTTCTATTTGACTCATTTATTTACCGAATATGTTTATAATAATAAACATATATTCCAAAGTTGTATATATTATTTCCAAATCTTACAAACGAAGCTTCATTCCCAACTAAAACTTAATTTAGGTGGAATGTAGTTGCCCATACAACATATAAGATTTAAAAATAAAAATAATACTCCCACTAGCTTTTAGGAATACTTATGAGCCATCTTATTTTAATTATTAAATCAAACATGGATTTAATATTAAACATAAGAAACATCTCTTAGATGCTTGCATGTATCCATTCATAGATTCTTGCAATTTGTACATATCCAAAGATTATTTGAATTCATAAAACTTCTTTGTATTACTCATCGTCCTCGCAAAAGTAATTCCACAACAAAGAGTTTTGATATTCATTGTCAAAATTTCATATCAATGAAACCAAGTATGACAATTATAATCTTTATACTTCTATTTAATGTATCTAGTAAAGAATATTCAATCATAGTTAATTGCTTAAATATGATTAATATTATTATCACTAGACATGTATTAAATATTTGTACAATATTGTCCATATGATTTCTACATAAAGATTTAAACCACTAGGGTTTCCATCCTTTGAAGAAACTCATATTCATTATTAAGATAAACCAAGTATCTAAAGTTGATTATCTTTATGGACAACATCTCTACATTCATAGTATGATTGATTTTCCACAATTCAACATTTGGTAAATTTATCATTATAATTAACAGGCTTACCATGATCCTGTAACTCATATTCCTCAGCATATTAAATATCTGAGATATCCTTACGGATCTATGAATGACAATTCCATCATAATGAGGTCTATCATTTACATGTTTAGCCTCATCATGATATTTGCTAGTGCATTTTTAGAAGATTATGTATTTTGTAATTCAATCTTTCAAGATCTAACCAAAACTCCCACTTGCATTTAACAATTTAAAGCTTATCTTTAAATAATTTAGTAAGTAGAGCAACAATACATTGTTCTCTTTTGGGATATTACAAAAAACATTGACAGTTCCTGACATTAGTTTGTTACAACCCACTTTACAAGTAGTTTAACAAATTCATAACTTCATTATAAGACTTAATGTGATTCATCACATTCTATAAACAAATGGTGTCTTATTAATCTTCTAGGTTGGAGTCTTATTGAGTATATTCAATCTATACTCAATCTACTAACCTTGATAACTTTTGGAAGAAACTATAGTTATCTTGAATCAAATAATGCCAACAGATTTTGATTCTTCTAACAGAACATACCATAAAACTATGGTATTTCCTTAGAATTAATATTGTAAGAAAATCTAACAATATTTTAGATAACCATCTACTCTATGGCTTACCTATTTACCAACAAAGTAAAACTTAATGGTACAATAGAATTACCAAATCAATTGCATGCATTATAACACAAGTATTTTTGACCAAGTCAAAAGATATGTCAGTTATAATCCCACTATACGTTATAAGTCATTGATCAACTCATTGACTTCATGCATATGTCTTAAAACATAGCAAGTTAACGTCTTACTTTATATTCTAAGTCTTGTATTAAAAGACTTCATGTTTGTGACTTTACAAAATCATAAACATTTATAATTAAAGTAATTATGAACACCGCCTCGAGTTTCAATTAATATTTCAAGTTAATATTTACTACATATATTTAAGTTATTCAACGAATACTCAAATTCAAAGTAGTATTAGATTACTTCATTTAATTATGTCATTCCATGAAATGTTCCATGTAAGAAACTGCAGAATCATCCATGCTCGTTCTCACGACACGTGGATATTTTACCTTGGGCTACAATCTAGTTCACGTTCTCACGTAACATAAATTGTAACTACAAGTGTTTCTTAAATATTTGAATGACATAAATATTTAAAATAAAGTAGTCTTTGTTATCATATTGACACATGTTCTTAATAGGGCATCCATACATATTTAAATGTATACTTCCCATAAGAACGTTATTCTCTTACTTTTCAGTCAAGAGAATTCATTTAAATCATATTAATATGTGTCGTACCTTGCACACAATAAAGATTCCTCCCACTTATGCATGGAACAACATCATGTAACATATAAACAACCGACTACACGTTCGTTTATTTGATTAATATGAGTTGTGTCATACATATAACTAGTAGATATAGGACTATATTGATTTGTAAGGAAACGCACATGTCAATCCTTAAAAAACATAAGTGCCTACAATTGGAAAGTAATTATCTTTGAAGATAATATGGGTTACTACACAGGAAATAAGGCTTGTAGCTCCCACTGAATTAGAAATCATTAAAACAACTTCTTATTCAGTAATGCAACACAAATGCTCCCACTGAATCTGTCAACATTGTAAGTGTTGCATAACCAGTGAAAACAACTTGCTTGCTTTTTACTTTCCTACATCTTTAAAGAACCATACGTAATCATTACTAGGGTACTAAAAGATGTATTCTACTTTATGAATAATGGAATATCCATCAATGTTATTAACTCGAAAAATTTGGTATGCAATTTCTTCCTTAACAGGCCTACCATCCCCATACTGGTATGTAGTACCCTTAAAGACTAAAGCAAAACAACTAGATAAAAATATGCTAGTTTGCCTTTTACCAATTTTTGCGGTAATTAGTCTAGCTTCTAATCTAGTAACTCATATACATGTTTTCCAGTTAACCAACATTCATGTTGTTACAAAGGATTCATTCACCAAATGAGGGTAATGAAATCTTTATGGAAAATAAGATGTGCAATTCATTGCTAAGAGTTACATTAGAATTTAGACAATTCAAATGTTCCTATTATACCTTTCTCATTCATGAAAAAGAATAGGATTGAGTCTCATGCTTCTCCCATGGAAAAGAGACTTCGTTTGTCTTATCAGTAAATTATTCTCGATCAAACATTTGTTTGAAAGCTAGAATGGATCAATTTACTAATCAAAGACTAAACCACGTTTACGGTTAAATGTTGCATTTATACATTCAAAAGAATTACAAAATTCAATTTTAGTATTTTCGATAATTAACCTTTTCAATAAACAATTAAATACCTAAGGTTCATATTCATATAACCAATTAATTATTATTGAAAACTAGGATCCAAATTGTCATAATTTCATCACGTCAGTTGATCTGCTAGTAATGAACCTTATACAAAATGGTAGAGCTATTGCTCAATTGCCAATTTCAATTGCAATTCCTAGATTTATGGGATTTACATATAGCCAATATCAATCGCCATGTAAACATGTTTTATCCCATCTTATGCCTTGAGTTGCCAGTTCTCACTGCATGACTCAATTAAGTTGTCCAACTTAAGAAACTGCAAAATCGTCCATTCCCGATCTCACGACACGTGGACATTTTACCCTTCGATTAAGATCTAAGTCACGTTCTCACGCACATAGAAAGTAATCTTAGGTGTTTCCGTTTTGTTGGATGGCATATAACTTAAATTAAAGGGTAATAGTTTTGATGTTAAATCAAATATGTACAAAGATGTCATGCATTCATCTTGGTAGCATAGTTTTTATTAAAACATATATATATCTTGTTTTAATGGATAAGCTTTTCATCATCAAACTTTAATTGAGGTATTGGATTCACCAATCAAGGAATTTAGTATTAATTATCATCCATTATACCGTACTTTTGCATAAGTGTAAACACTTAGTGTTTCGGATAATTACCACCGAAGTGGTGCATGGAATTAAAACTAATTCGCCCTTAAGATGAGTTTGCACATTTAATGGCTTACTAAGTAGCTCCATTCGAACTTACAGAGGGCAGAGGACCAGGTACGCGCTAAAGCACAACCTTAGACATCCTTTCAGTGTGACTGTGCGCACTTCTTTAAACCCCTTTTATTAGTTTATTCTCATGGGTGAGCCTTTCAGACCATTTGTACCAAAGTCATCAATCAATTAAACGATTATGATTACTATTCTTAAAAATACATGTTTCACCATTGTTTAGGTCAGTTTATTTTTCTTGTAAAAATACCCTCTTGCGAATTTCAAATCCCTTGAGCGAGCAAAACAAATAAGTGCTAATAGGTGTAAGAATAATGTCTTACTACCACGTTCTTGTACACACGAATTAACCAACGAATCAAGCGATTGCTAGATCTAACACAAGTCCTCGTTTAAGAAAAACGAAACCAAACTCCCTTACAAATGGGGTGCTCGGCCGAATATAGACTAGAGAGAGGAGAGGAGAGATCTAGGGTTAATTCAATGCACAAGTGTATGAAACCCTAGAACCTAACCCTCTTTATATACTAGTAGGGAAACTTTGGGAACAAGTTAGGTATTGGGTTGAAACTCATTACCCTTTGGCCGGCCATGTAGACAAGCCCAAAGAGAACCCATAACTTTTTTCCAAGTCTTCCATTTCTAGTCCTTCTCTTTTCATTTTAACGGCCGTTAGTCATTTTTCCGTTAAATACTTAACGATCGTTAACGGACTTAATGTGCAATAATTAATCGTAAACATAAACATTAATTATTAACTTTAATTCTCATTCGCTAATGTGTGCAATCCGTGGTCACGAGTTCGAATCCGGACATTCACATGTTTGTAAATATATACATTTCCAACAATAGATCATTTGCAATCATATTAATTACCCTAGCAAGGCCTGGTAAATTAAGAATAAGCTACGACTATGACATAATCCTACATTTTGACCTTCCAGAAAGGAGATCATGAGCTACCAAAGGTTAAAGAACACACCATTGTGTCTAACGGTGTTCGTGGAACCTTACCTAGGATGAACACTAGCTATCTCTTGTATTGTTTAGTCATTTAATGCTGTTAGCATCCAGCAAACAGAACCACTTAAACTAGTTTTTTATATGTTACACAAACCATTGTAGAACACGATCATCAAGCCGATTTGTTGTATCAGTACAACATCTGTTCAGTTTCCGGTCTACGCAAAAACTGAGACCAGCCTGATGTCGATTGTGCTTTTCTAAATGGGTCTGTCGTAGGTATTACAGTAATGCATAAATATTTACTATTTTGGCCGTGTATCTGTACATGAAATAACATGGGATTGGAATTTATCTGTTGGAGACTTGTGTTATAAAGAAACTCAATGAGGCAAATTAGCATAAAAGGATAAGTGACTCATCGTATCTTAAGTATAGACAAGAACCTTTTTTGTTTATGTATGCCATTAAGAAAAGCTTTGTAACAATATAAACACATTTTTTATTTTTACTTTTTTGAACTAGACTATAAACAGTCGAGATTGCACAAACAAATATAGTCCACATAAAGAGTCAAAGATATTGGAAATTAAGTTTAAGACGACGTCTCACAACTTCAAGTGTGAACCCGACCTATTTTAGTTTTTTTTTTGGTGATTATTGAAATTTTCAAGATGAAAAGTATTGGTTCCCTTCAACTTGTTATTTATAATTTTGTCTAGTTGCACTTTGAATGTTATGTTTCTTCATTTTAAGACACATTTCAAATTACAAAGTCAGACGTGTTGATGTTTTGAAAGTTACATGGTATCAAAATTGTTGGATTGTGGGAGTTTAAAACACACGTAAACGACTAGAAGTGTGTGAGCCGATGGGGGCACACACGATAAACACGAGTATACGTGTCGAGCGTAATTATGCTTGAATATTATACCCGTTACATGCATGCAAGTTTACCCGATTAATTGTAAACGACCCATGAGCTGTTATTTGGCTTGTTGAATGGGTTGGTTATGAAGCTGCCATGGGCTTTGATTTCTTCCATCTGATCGGGTAGAATTGTGAGAATGGGAAGCTTGGGTTCTTGACTTGTTGACCAAGTCATAGCCCAAGTCTTAGGGTGGTTTGTTTTTGTATAAAAGCATATATACTCCATTCCAAATTCACGACATAAAAATATATATCCCTAACTAATCCTAAACCAATTCACAAGTACCTGTTACTAATTCCTAATAGACTTGTACACAAGTCGTTTAGTGTTTTTTTGGTTTTAGTTCAAATCTTTACTTGCAACGATTCAAGGTGATAAGAGATTGATCGATTAGTGTTCTACTTGTCCCAAATTCCTAGCTTGAATTGATTGGTAGCAAGGTGTTTTGTTTTCTGGTTGTTGCTTTAATCTCGGATAAAACACAAGAGGATATCGGATACTTTTATCCGATATCGGGTAATACTAAAAGGTTCTTTGGCAGCTTTTAGTTATTGGACAAAACAAAGAATGATGCTTTGGTGTTTTGCTGTGATCACGAACATAAGTGTAAGACTAGTTCCAGAGGTTCTTTGTTTCGTGTGATATATATTCAAGTGGTGACAAATTGTTGTTGGGTTATTATTACGTTCTCGACTAGCTACTATATCGAACGTATACGTTATCGGGTTTGTGTGTGATACTCTTCGAGGTATCTATTTTAGATACTTAAGGTTTCGTATTGGTTTCTTGTTCCGTTAATAGAGATCAATTGCCAAGCAAGGTTAGGGTTTCTTTTATCCCTTTTAATTATTAATATTGTATTAATTATTTGTTTATTAAATACGTGCTTAACATAATTGCATTAACTAGATCCTTATCCGCTGCGTATTCGTAGAGGTTAATGGTTAACTGGTTCTAAAATTCCAACAGTGGCATCACGAGTCAACTCGTTTTTGCGATTATTGGTTACACGTTTCTGGATTAATAAACATGTTTAAAAGGCTGCATGAAACCTAGTTTAGTTATTTTGTTTTATTTTAATTTTGACAATTACATGCAATACTTGTCAATTTTTAATAAATAATAACTAGTCACACACAAATTAAAATTATATTGATAATTAGAATTAATTTGTTAATTGGAATTACTTGTTAATTAGAATTTAATTTACATGTGAATTATAATTACTTTGTTAATTAAAATTAAATTGTTAATTAAGAATTACATGTTAATTAAAATTACTTGTAATTAGAATTAAAAGTTAATTTAAATTTATTAATTGTTAATTAGTATTATTATGATAATTAGAATTACATATTGATTTAAATACATATATTGCGTTATTACTTGTTAATTGAGATTGCCATGCTTTATGTGTTTTTTCGGCCACAAGACCCACTCAATTGCTTTTCTAAGTGATGTATGGGGCGATCTAAGTATTACATCCTAGTGACGGTCTTATGGTTCTCCGTTTGGGGAAGACTCGCAAGAGAACTCGGAACAATATGTGGTTATTTATATCGATGTTTATGCTTGTATGTTTGTGATTCC
Source organism: Chrysanthemum makinoi (assembly GCA_910596185.1). Classification (NCBI taxonomy): domain Eukaryota; kingdom Viridiplantae; phylum Streptophyta; class Magnoliopsida; order Asterales; family Asteraceae; genus Chrysanthemum; species Chrysanthemum makinoi. The sequence continues at coordinate 17,896,012 of OU343221.1, read as the reverse complement.
TATATATGCATTATTACTTGCTTTGAAACCTAATTGTATGCAATATGGAATAATACATATCGTAACCATAACATCAATATTGGTCTTTATTTACAAGCTTAAATAACATGCTCATTGTGACCTGTTATTTGATTCGTGGAAAATTGTTTTTGTAAAATAAAGTGACCTAATATATGAAACACGTTTTCAAGAATTAAAAAACTAGACGCTATGGACACTTGGGATGTACGGCTCACCCACTAGAACAAACTAGAAAGGGGGTTTAAAGAAGTGAGCACAGTCTCACTGAAAGGATGTCTAAGGTTATGCTTCATCGCTTACCTGGTCCTCTGCCTCCCTGTGCGTTCGATTGGAGCTACCGTGAACCATGATGATCACTACAGTGTCATTACCAAAGTTTTTAAAATTAGTGTTACAAGTTGTTTTGCATGCTTCTTTGTACACGACTTTTACCACATTTATATGTGCATACCTATTTGTTAATATTAAGTCTATGCCACCCAACTATGGACACGTGCACTTGGATTGACTTCTCTGGTCAGACCTAAGGGCCTTTCCAACCCATGGTAATTATTTCTCACTGGTCAGACCTCTGGTTATTTTTACACGTTCATACTTAGTCGACTTATATCGAGTTAACATGGTCAGACCTCGGACCCGAGGCATAAGATGAGAACTAAACATGCTTTTGACATTATTACTTGATACTAATGCCTTAAACAGTCTCATAAATCTAAGAGTTGCATTTTGCAATTAACGCTCGTCGCTTACCTCTTGTCCTATTTTTTTACACACTGGTCAGACCTATGGTAATTAAGTGGTGTTGCAAGATGGATCTTAGTCTTAATTAGTAATTAATTGGATAGTTAATTCTTTTAAGAATGTAATTATCGAAAATACTAGATTTGAACTTTTTATGTTCTGATTAATTGTGTTATTGCAACATAATTCGTAAACAAATTTGTTTTTCTTTGAAAGACAAACTTAGTCTCTTTTCCTAGTAAGAAGAGTGAGACTTATACCTATCTTTTCTCCTTAGTTGACAAACTAAGATAGGATTCCAAAATTGATAAACTCTTATATGATCTTTCATTACCCTTTTCGTGGTCTAGAGTTAATTGAAAGATAGAATATTTTGTGTAACTGGAAACATTGTGTTTAGAGCTACCAAAATAAATAACATCCTGCACTTGTCACGATGTATGAGTTTAAACCGCAAAGAGTAAAGGAATTACTAGCATATTTGCTAGGTAATCTTCTTGGACTCTTATTATTCCTAAAGTGCTAATTACCCTTGGGGTTATGTAGACGATAAAGGAGGAATGCATGCTAAAGATTCAAGTTAATTGAATAATAGAATGGCTAGTCCATTGTCTACATAAGTAAAACTTCATATACTTTGCTCAATACCTAAGTACATGCTACTCGTAGGCAATTGAAGAGAATAGGAAAGTATATAAAACTGCTATATGCTTTCTACTGGAAATGTAACACTTACAATGTTGACAAATCCAGTGGGAGCAGTTGCATTTTATTACTGAAATATCATTCATGTAATGTTGTCAATTTCAGTGGGAGCTACGGGATTTATTTCCTGTTAGTCACCCATATCATTTCAAACTAGCTTTGAAATAATCCATTACTTTCCGAATATGAACAACCATTGCTTAAAGGAAAATTGCATTTTATTTTATGAGATAACACGTTGCCTTCCTGCTATCGCTTCCTGAAGTGTTATCTCTAGAATAATAATTCACAATTCCTTATTACAGGTTATGGTTCTAAACTACTTATGGTATATATGACATTAATCATATCGTTTGAACAATCAATCACGTGTTGTTTGTTTTCATAAGATGATGTTGTACCTTTCACAAGTGGGAGAAATCTCAAAGTGTGAGCAAGGAACAACAATATTATTGGTATCTCTTGACCGCAAGGTAAAGGAAACTAATAATTCTACTAGGACTTAAACACGTTAGATGTTTAATGCCCTACTACATGTAAATAAGAATTCTACTAGGACTTAAACACATCAGATGTTTATTGCCCTACTACATTCTAATAATGATTCTACTAGGACGTGAACACGCTAGATGTTTGTTGCCCTACTACATTCAAATGTCATAATATAGTGTAAAGATACTTCAACATTTGACTACATGTTTTAGTCAACATAATTATGGTTATATGATCATGATCATAATTCTGAAGTATAAAATTAACTTGAAATTACTATAGAACTCAAGAGTTTGCGTTCATGATTACTTTTGTTAGTATAATTAAGCTTACATGTTAAGACATAATTATAAAGTCCTTGAATTAATCAATGACTTATAACATAAAGTATATATAGTAATAGTGTTATGTCTTCTAGTTAACACATAAACATAAGGCCTTTGAATTATTCAAAGACTTACAATGTATTATTGAAATGTTCTGTTTTCTTGTTAACACATGAACATATAATCCTTGAACAGTTCTGTCTTCTTGTGAACACGTGAACATAAGGTTCTTGTATTGTTCAATGAATATACATTATTGCATGCACTTGGTTCATAAATACTTTATCTGCAATTTGGCTTGACCTAATTGACAAGTATTTGGGCCAAGAGAATTAAGTTATCTATAGAATTCTGATATAGTTTCACAATTCTAATAACTCATAGGATACCACTTCATTATGGTATGTCTAATGTGTTGGATCAAACCGTATTCATATTGTTTGGTTCATGATAGCTTTAATTGATCTACCTCCAAAACATATCAAGGTTAGAAATTGCGTGTGTCATGGATACACTCAATAGAGTTCAAACCTAGAAGGTATTCAAGACAACCTATAACTAAAAACCCTAATTCATTAGGGATTTGAGGTTTTACCATTCAAACCAATTGAATCATAAACCCTTTTGGATTTTTGATTTTTCTACACTTCCTAGCTTGAAGATTGTAGTTTTGATGTTCTTCCTAGCTTGACGAAACACAAAAACTGTTGCTAGAACTTTTGGGAAAATAGTGATACTAAATTAGAGTTTTTCTATAAACCCTAATTTGAGTTATTGGAAGGAATTCCATTATGTCTTAATTTAAGTTCTGAATTTGTTAAAATCTTATGAAGCATTTTATTAACAAATCTTGAGATGAGAACTTAAAATGTATTTTGTGGTTCTCCATAAGGAACAATTTATTGTTGCTTAAATACTTAGTATTTAGAGAATTGTCTCTACTTACAAAAGTAAGTGGGAGTATATACAAATCTCAAAGTTATTTGAGAACAAAATACTTAACCTTCTAAAATCCACTTATTAATGTCATACTAAGGTTAAACATGAAAATGTTGACTGAAGTATAATGATTACTCTCATTCATAAATCCGCAAGGATGCCTCATCACTTGAGTGATATTTTATATCAATGCTGAGGGATATAAGTTAGAAGATTATTGTAAATCAGCTAACTACTAAAATATATTTTCACATCTTGAATCTGATAAATGTTTTAGAACTATGAATGATAAGATGCAGTCCTTAAAAGGAAAATCGAGTTTTGAGCTTGATTGTTATTTCGCCTAACAATTAACCTATAAGGTTGGAATGAGTTTCTTTTGAAGAAAGACTCACAAGGACAAAATTGTATACATATTAATGTTTAGCATTTAATAAAAAGTTTTTAATCATACTTAAGCAATTGACTGTGATTAAATTTTCTTATATAATACATGCATTATCTATATAAAGATATTTAATTGTCATACATGTGATTTGTATGTTGAATATGACAATTAGATTTTATAACTCTTTCTTTATGATTACCTTTTGCGAGGACGGTGTGTAATCAAAAGGTTATGAATCTATATAATCTTTATGTAGTATACAATATTTATGCAATCCAAGTTTGGATTGAGTCATGCATCTAAGAGCTGAGATCTTGAATTTAATTACAATATGATTCTGATTAAATTAAGACAACTCTTGAGTATATCTGACATTGAGTGGGAGCATTGTGTTTTTCCTCTAAATTTATATGTTGAAGATATCATTCTATTTAAGCTAGATATTGATCATTAAGCTTGAAATGAAACTTCACTTGGAATTTAGAGAATAAAACAAACAACCTTGGAATAAATGTTTATCTGGAATAAACAAATGCGGAAAATAAAGTCTAACACAAATGCAATATATTATTCAAACAAGTCTTCAATGATATATTTCACTTGGAATAATTTACATGGATGGATACCTTATGTCTTTAAACTAAGGGTTTATCATGTATATATTATATTGTGTATAAGACTAGTTGTTGCTTTTGTACAAGTACAAAATGAGCTGACAACAACAATATCTAATTGACAGAATTTAGATTATTGTTTTATAAATGTTTACGAATTATAAAGCATAGTGTTGTATAAGTACAAATGATGCTAGAGGATTATTTATACTAGTTGTAGTAGGATTTTATCATTTATGAAAAATCTGCTAACTAGTTATGCTCAACATAGAGCATTGTTGCACTACACATTAATGAATGGGAATACTTTACACTTTTTAGAAACTGTAAAGATGACTGTCAGTATGTTGTTAACTTTTACTACCTCATGCAAGGTAAGACAACATCTCCATACTATAATTCTTGCAATAGTATGAGCATATGAGATAAGACACTCATCTTATATTTCAAATCACTTACTATATGTGATATTTGAAATAAGTATTCGGAAAGTTTACTCAGATAACTATTTAGTTTTTTTTTAAAGAAAGGTTGAGAATGTTGGAAACATTAGGGTTCAACTTACTAAATGAGTTTCATGCATATCTGTTTTAGTATTTGGATAATTGGGATTGATAGACAATTTTTACTTTATGATGAATAAAGATAGTTGGTATTTGTTATTCATTCATATAATAATTGTTATCCTATATTTGCATGTTTAATCCTTGAATAATTTTATTATTCTAAATATGTCCATTGTCAGTTAATAATATGGGAATATTGTTATGATAAGGCAAATGTGAGTGTTGGTTATAATTCTAACGAGAATTCGGATTGTTCCCGCCAAACTCATATGTATTCACTAGAGATGCATATTGGATTCCCCAACTTTCAAACATTTACTTTTGGATCCTTGTCATAAGTAAAATATTGAAAATGGTTTGTTATCTTCATCCTTAGACTTGAGATACAAGCAAGTTTTGTTATGTGTGGATATCATTTTTTGTAAGTATACGCAAAACGCTATCTGAACAAGGTAGTTATAAAAGCTATATTTCGGAGTGATGTGAAGCAGCATCCACAACACTTGTATTCAATAAAGGATTTGTTACTCCACTTGATATGTGCAGAAAGATACCATGGCGCCTCTCCAGAATTAATAAGATAATTGTTCGGCCGAACCCAAAGGGTAATGCAAGATGATACTTGATTACATTTGGTATATCTAATTAAATTCTATAACGAGATTCTAAATGGTTAAACTATATGGAATGATTTGAGATCCATAATCCATGGTTTAACGGTATCTATAACAAAGGATGATTAGAGCAAGACATTGAATGACCATGCTACTGAGAAACTTTTACAAAACTATTCTCTCAGACACTTTTAGTTAAAAAGCGAGTGAGAGCGTTTGCTAGGCGTTTCCGTCGTTAGTTTTGTGTGACATTCGACACTCCAACTCCCAAGTGGGAGCTGTTGGATTGTGGGAGTTTAAAACACACGTAAACGACTAGAAGTGTGTGAGCCGATGGGGGCACACACGATAAACACGAGTATACGTGTCGAACGTAATTATGCTTGAATATTATACCCGTTACATGCATGCAAGTTTACCCGATTAATTGTAAACGACCCATGAGCTGTTATTTGGCTTGTTGAATGGGTTGGTTATGAAGCTGCCATGGGCTTTGATTTCTTCCATCTGATCGGGTAGAATTGTGAGAATGGGAAGCTTGGGTTCTTGACTTGTTGACCAAGTCATAGCCCAAGTCTTAGGGTGGTTTGTTTTTGTATAAAAGCATATATACTCCATTCCAAATTCACGACATAAAAATATATATCCCTAACTAATCCTAAACCAATTCACAAGTACATATTACTAATTCCTAATAGACTTGTACACAAGTCGTTTAGTGTTTTTTTGGTTTTAGTTCAAATCTTCACTTGCAACGATTCAAGGTGATAAGAGATTGATCGATTAGTGTTCTACTTGTCCCAAATTCCTATCTTGAATTTATTGGTAGCAAGGTGTTTTGTTTTCTGGTTGTTGCTTTAATCTCGGATAAAACACAAGAGGATATCGGATACTTTTATCCGATATCGGGTAATACTAAAAGGTTCTTTGGCAGCTTTTAGTTATTGGACAAAACAAAGAATGGTGCTTTGGTGTTTTGCTGTGATCACGAACATAAGTGTAAGACTAGTTCCAGAGGTTCTTTGTTTCGTGTGATATATATTCAAGTGGTGACAAATTGTTGTTGGGTTATTATTACGTTCTCGACTAGCTACTATATCGAACGTATACGTTATCGGGTTTGTGTGTGATACTCTTCGAGGTATCTATTTTAGATACTTAAGGTTTCGTATTGGTTTCTTGTTCCGTTAATAGAGATCAATTGCCAAGCAAGGTTAAGGTTTCTTTTATCCCTTTTAATTATTAATATTGTATTAATTATTTGTTTATTAAATACGTGATTAACATAATTGCATTAACTAGATCCTTATCCGCTGCGTACTCGTAGAGGTTAATGGTTAACTGGTTCTAAAATTCCAACAAAAATATCCAATCATAAGAAGCATATGTATAATAGAAAGTACAAGAACGGTTATATGGAGATACAAGAACTAATAACCGTAAATGGGGTTTATTTGATGACTGAATAAAGTTGGTGTTTATAATATAAAAACAGATGCAACATACTAAAAAACTAGACGGGTTTGGCTCAATACACACTATGCTACACACTCAATAATACTCCACTAACTGTCCTTCGTAGTTGGAGTGGAATGACGCAGAATGTGTTGGAAAATTTAGTGCACTTGTGGGATTAGTTCACACCTGGTAATGGGTCAGGAGGTACGGAGTGTACACCCATAAGGTCCCTGAACACCCTGACTCAAATAGTGGTTTGTACTGGTAGTGTTTCCACTACTAGTACTAAGTTAGCACTGATAGGTAATGTTTCCACTGCTAGTGCTAAGTTAGTGCGGATAGGCAGTGTTACCACTGCTAGTGCTATGAAAGTACTACTAGTGGAAAGTACTGCTAGTTGAAAGTACTGCTAGTATTATGAAAGTATTGCTAAGTGGCAGTTACAACTGCATAATGACCACGTTTAATTGGTCATGTAACCACTAACAGCTATAATGGGGATAATTATGAGGCGATTAATGGAGCGATTAATTCTCATAATTCCATTTGACTAGCTACGAGTAATCTCCTATAAATAGGAGATATGATCATGCATGAAGATATACAGAAAACGATTAACACTTCTAAGCAAAAGGGTTATTGAATTGTGTCTAATTCTATAACTACATTTGGTCTTATCCCAAGTAGATATTCATGTAACCCAGGCATTAGGGTCGAATAGTTTACTTTGGAAAGTGATCACACGATTCCAAGTGATATCCGGTAACCACCTAGTGGTATTTGCAGTTGCTACTGATTGTCTTTACCCTGTTCTGGGAAATACACACCAACAGAATGCTCAATCTAGTCCGAAATTCATCAAATAGAGTAGACGGAACATGCTAAAAAGCTAGACGGGCTTGGCCTAACACAAATTATGCTACACACTCAATAATAGTCCACTAACAATAACAATATCAAATATTTACATTGTAGCTTAATGACCGAGTTATACGAGAAATGAATACGAATTTGAGGATTTAGATTGCGGTATTGCTCAACGAAGAACTACATCTATATATACATAGTCTTCAGGTTTGGGGAAAACTTGTTTCTGGGAGATGGATTATTTTTTCAGAGGGCCATGGGGTGAATGTCACTTCATCTTTGAGTCTTAAGACACTTTGAATATTAAGGAGTTTCCTTATGTAATTTAGTCAATTCACTAAAGAAAAGTTATGATTTAATTGGTTAAGTCTAGACAAAATTAGAACTATTAATAAATCCATTAGTTTAATTAGTTTTGATTAAATTTTTCAAGACTTTTAAGTCTTGTGTAGTTCCCTTTTACACCATTACAGATTCAAATGTTCTAGAAATTAAAGAGTAATAGAAAGTGTTCTAAGACTAAACCTAAACTAACCTTTGATGCCATTAGGCAAACATAAGTATATATTAATACCATTAAATCAATACCAGAACTATTCTTACTTGATCAATGTTTAATTTGTACTTCACAAAAAAATATATTCACAACCCATAAGTTTAATTTTTTTAAAGTTAAGTTTATCAGAAAAATCTAGGAAGAAGCTAGTTGAAGTAACAAGTTACACAGACTTCATACAACAGTTTAATAAATCGATCCAATTAGGTTTTAATTCCTTGCTAGAATGCAGAATCCAACTGCGGGAGAATATTTTTATCTCTTAGGCTAAAGTATGTTTCCTTAGGCTAAAGAATTCAAGACAAACACGGTTTTTATATCTCCAAATAATCCAAGTCGTTGTTTGAATGATCACCACGTTTCAAAGCAAGACTCGGACTTTATATTAAGGTTAACCGAATCACTCCAAATAATGAGATTGAGGAGGTGTTTCGGATAGTCACTAAGACCTTAAGTTAATTACGATTACCTCCTTGTTCAATTAATCTTTTTTATATAAGTCTTATTTCAGTCTTAAAACTTATTTTGTAATTTTTTTTTTGAACAACAGAATTTTACTAAAAACCAGCAAGAAGCTAGAAAATGACGAAGCCAATTGTTTTAAGAAATATTACATTTTCTATTCCTACTCGTAAACCATATGAAAAAAGTTTCTGCTATTTACTAATGTTAGAGTTCCTACTATTTACTCCTTTTTTTACTACAAGTGAAAATTTAAAACAGATGAAAAATCTGTTAGATTGGTCATAGTGAGTGTATAACAAAGCAAAATTGAAAGTTATATATATTCAGAATAAGGAGAAATATATATATGAAATTGCTACCCACCCCCCTTGACTCTTCTTGGAAAATCTTGAAATGGTGACATTTGACCAGTTACTACTACTTTTCTAATATTGGCTGGCTGGTCTTTAATTGCTTTTTCTAAACCACCCACCCCAAAACAAAAATACACCCTTTCAATGCCACCATGTCTTTATGATCACCATCAACATCATACCTTTCAAACTTATGACGTTCGTAAAATTAATGAAGTTGTAATTTTTGCATCTTAGCTTCTGTTTTTTTTTTTAGGGGAGTAATCATGCATTCTGGTAAATATATTAACCAAAAAAACGTTTAAGTACAATGGATATGAGTGAAATCCATATCTCAGCCGTACATAGGCATAAAGCTTACATAACAAGATACTACTTATTTTAAACAAAAAAAAACAAACCACTACTCTAATGATAACATAGGACATAACGAAAGAAAATTACTTCCTAGGCCCTTGAAGCTTGGTGCCATACATGGCATTAAAGGCATCCAAATTCCCTTGAAGATCAGAAACCTGCTTCGCATAGTCATCGTAGTCATAGTCATCATACTCATCTTCAAACTCTTGGCCACCACCGAATAGATTAGCAGACTCATCAAATGGGTTAGCAACCACCTCATCTTCAGAATCAGACACCACGATATCTCCCATTTTAGAAAAAGGGTTAACTCTCTTAGTAGAAGAGACGGGCGGAATACAAGAATCACTAGTTTTAGGAGACTCACACGACTCCATCTCTTTCAAATCACTCACAAGGGGATCTTGTGATGCAGTACCTGTCTTAGTAGACTTATCTTCATTAACTTCCATTGTACGACCAGAATCCACATCCTTGTTGGTGTCATTTGAAGGAATACCAAAAACATCCGTATATTCCATATTAAGAGCATCAAACTGCTTAGATGTAGAGATCTTCGTACCACTCGAACTAGCCACATCAGAAGCATTCTTCTTAGGGACTTCCACTTTCTTAGGTTCAGGAGGAGTCTTTTTGGGTTGATATTGATACTGCTTACCCACAACAGGTTTAGTAAACCCTCCTTGACCCGAAATAGTAGAACCACCTTGCTTTCCCTTCTTCTTATTATTGACCGTCTTGGAACCATCATTAACACGCTTAGTAGGCTGAGCAGGAGGTTCGACAACTTTCGGACATTCAATAAGAGTATGACCAAAAATCTTACATTTACTTTCGGACTTTCGCATCTTAGCTTCTGTTAGTAGTACTTATTTAATTTTTACGGTTTTCGCAACAAACCCTAATGCATTATAATGTTACATTAATTTGTATTCACCAAGGTTGTAAACATTGCTAAGCGCTAGTGAGGCGGTCGGGTAAGCCTAGCGATTAATCGGTTAGGTGAGGATTAATCGAGGATTAATCGGATTAGAATGTTTATGCACAAAATTGTAATTCTAGATATTATATTATATTATATGTATGAGATAAGTATAGTGCATCAAAGTTCAAATATTTCAAGTGTTCAAATATAAACATAATACATAATTCTTCAAATTTCAAAGTCAAACATAGATATTACTCGATTTGTTGACTATTTTTAAGCGATATTTGACCGATTAATGTTTGTTGACCCATTTTTAAGCGATTTTGTTGACCAAATTTTAAGCGTTTTCTCCGATTAATCCGATTTGACCAGTTTTGTCCGATTAATCGGTCTGTTGACCGATCTTTAAGCAATTTTTGACCAAACCGATTAAATATGCCAATTATAATAAATCAGGATGCTTAGTGAGCGATCAACAATTACGCAAAAATTAATCGGCCGCCTGAACCGATTTTTACAACAGAGGTATTCACTAAAAACAGTGTTCTCATATAACACATGCACATAATCATTTTACTTTTAAACGAGGTACGTACACCCATTTTATACTTGGTTTATACACAAATAGCATTGATAGTTATTATTAAAGAAGTCTAATTAGCATGTACACCCATTTTAAGTGTGTATTAAGGTTTCGTTCCAAAAGTCTAAATCAAATAATTTTCCCATTTCAAGCTAAAAAAATATCCACAAGAATCTATTCAAATTTGTGTATGAAATTATAGCTAGAAAAGTATGAAATTTGCATAAAACATATTCTTCACCAACCAAATAAACTTGAACCACATATACACATCCAGAATGAAAAAAGGTTAAATAACTCTAGCTAATTGAAAGAAAAAGAGTGAAAATGACCTTAGACACATATACAGTGTACATAAAGAAAAAAATATTAAAACCATTTACTGATATCATCTTTTCTTCCACACACACACTTTTCTCCATCATTTTTTCTCTCCCTTATATGTGTGTATGGATCTGCTTATTAGTCAATATATAATTAAATTAGTGTGTTCACATATTGGACCATCCATGGAAGAAGAAATCCTCAAACAAGTACCATGGATGAATTCCCATCTATGACAAGATTATCATTAATCCTTTTGCAGATATCATCTTTCTTAATATATATACATGCATATGTGTTTATGCATATTTATACACCAACCCTAAATCAAATCTCAACAGGGTTTCTGTAAGCAAAGTTTATTGAACATGGACTCCATATTCGATCTTGAAGAAACTGAAAGATCTCGTTTGCTTCGGCAAATCATGGACTCCTTTGGTTTCACTTACATTTGCTTATGGTCTCACTTTTCTCAGCCTTCCAGGTACATCTCTCTCACTCAAGCTCAATTCTTTTTAAATAGTATTCTTTGTCGTTCAAAAAGAAATGTTTAATCATCTTTGATACTCATGCACAAATTGTAGCTGTTTGATCTCCACTGACGGAGTATACAAAGAAGGAAACAATCAAGAAAGCTCATCATCTGGGAGTCTAGCGATGAGGTCTTTTCTTGACTACAAAAAGTCGATGTTCTTGATTGATAACTATAGTGGGTAAGAACAATGAACTCATCTTTTTTAGTATAATGAGTATTACCAAAACTCAATCGTATGCGATAAAACAAGGGGTTTTAATCGAATTATATTTCTTATTAGAGTTCCAGGGTTTGCATTCATGCACAATATTACATACATGGAGCGGAATGAGTTGGATCTCATAAATTTGGCATCAAATTCTGCACAGCTACGATTTTATCAAGTAATTACACTTCATATTAATTATAAGTTTAGTTTAATTCATGTAAGTTGAAGCTAATGTGTATTCCTATTTTATCTTGCAGGTAGCAGGGATTAAGGTATCCGATATATGTACTCATTTAGCTCAAGATTCAGTCCATTAACCTCACTTTATTTATTTTTATCATTTGTTATTTAGCAAATTTTCGTTAAGGATCTTGCGAAATAGTTAGGCTAAAAAATAAATCGATCAAGTTGTAGTACTTCGTATTTGATTTATTGATCACACATACAATGATGATGATAAACTTCTATTACAGACTGCAATATTTATGAGGAGCAGCAATGGAGAGATTGAGCTCGGCATGACCAATCACTCCTCTCAAGTAAGAAATGTAATTCATATCTTTCACATTGTGATCCTTTGTTCTTCGGTGTTTATGTTTATTTTAGATTATATTAGTATTATATAATTCGTTTAAATGGTTTAATTTCGGGGGGTTCTAAATTGTAGATAAACTTTGAAATCGAGTTGAAGAAGCTGTTTCCAGGTGATTTCCCTCAAGGTGTGCTTCCTCAACAACTTGAGCAAGCTCGGGCTTCATCTTCTTCGTCATCTTTAAGATCATTATCAATGGACAATAGCGTGGAGAACTCGCCATTTCTCTTCAACATGCTTCATTCCACTCCTTATATGTCCGAAATGTTTGCTCTCACAGAACCACATATGGACCAACAAGCACCAAATCAAACACCACAGTCAACAAGAATATTGAGATCAGAATATCCTCTGCAGCAAGCTTTAGAACAAATTAGAACCTCTCAGTCGCTACCTTCAAGAGAACACGAAGAAGCTGCAATGACAAGAGCAATTCTTGCAGCCATTGTTTCTACTTCTGCTCCTACTCCTTCTTCTTCATTTCCATACCAGCGCCAACCCCCTCGAGTTGCCAGTGCTTTTAAGAGATATGGATCAAGTAATTTAGGACCTACTACACAACGAGTTACAAATCGACAAAATCTTCACAGAAGGTCACTTTCATTCTTCCGAAATCTAACTGAGGCTCGTGCTCAAAGAGATCAAATGGTCCAAACAACTAGACCTACTAGCAATCAACTTCATCACATGATAGCGGAGCGAAAGCGACGAGAAAAGCTGAATGAAAGCTTTCAAACTTTGAGATCACTGTTTCCTCCAGGGTCCAAGGTATGTCTAATTTATATCATTGCTTTTATTTTATGAATGCTCTTCTTCTCTTATTGACAGTCAAGTAAACAATCCTACATTTCATATTATACATAGTAATAATGAAACCCTAGTTTAGCATGAATGACCATTAAAATGTGTTATGCTAAACAAAAGCATTTTGTACATACTATATATCGACATTGTTATCCTATGTTTGATGACAATCTAATTACATTTTATTTAGGAAAGACAATTCTCTACGACCATTTTACTTTGCTCTAAAAAAGTTTACAATTTTTCTCAACCATAGTCTTGATTCTTATATTTTGGTAGTTTAATTACTAATCATAATACTTATTAACTATCTTATTTTGATCAAATTGAGATGTCAAATCCAATAAAGTGATATTGGTATTTTGCTTAAATTTTGAATGTCCATCTTCTTTAAATTTTCTTTTAATTATTTTTCCATGGCTTATGATCACTTTAGAAGGACAAGGCATCAGTGTTATCAAACACAATGGAGTACATATCTTCTTTAAAGTCTCAAGTAGAGGAACTTAACAAAAGAAACCAGATTTTGGAGGCTGATCAGCGTGCCGGGAAAGAACCACCTCATCAAGGTTCCAGTCGTTTTTCCGGAGAGGGTCCTGTAGTTGGCATCACCGACATTGGTGAATCAACTTCAGATTCACGAGTCGTTGATTTGGAAGTGAATTATGCAAGAGGGAATGTGATACTGGTGGATTTGGTGATGAGCATATTGGAGTTCATTAAACAGACCGAGAATGTAAGTGTCATGTCTATAGATGCTGGGACTCGAATGTTGGAGACAGAAGCTATCGCAAATCGAGTTATTTTGAGATTAAGGATTCAGGTATATATATACATTCATGTGTATCATTTTTCATTACAAACATGTGTATCATTATTCAGTTTTAATGCATGCATTTTAATGACCTAATTTGCATCTTCCAGATTCATGCATATGTTGAAAAAAATTCATACTCTATGATTTCAACTTTATTAAACATCATCTAAGAAGCTTCTCATGATTCATGAAAATCAACTTTCTGAGTTACCCTAATAATCCAATATTTGTGGTTTCCTGGAACATGTTCATCAACTTATCTGACCTACCATAGCATAATAAGCTATTTTCAATTTCAATTTAAAGAATAAGTTTTATGGGTAGATATGGTTTTCTCCTACAATAAGTTATCATATTTTCAGATAAGAGATGTTTAAAAAAATAAATAACTTCAGTTAATCAATATATAAATAGCATATAGATTTCTAAATGTTTGTTGATAAATGGTTAACAAAACAAAATGTTATTCTACAAAGGACAATAATAGAAAAGAGTATCCATTAATTAAGTCTATACTTGTCTTTTATGTAGGGAAATGAATGGGACAAATCAAGCTTCTTAGAAGCAGTGAGGAGGCTTATTGATCGATGATGACCTAGCACAATGACATGTGGTCATTTGTTTTTGACACTTGTGATTTAGCTATTGGTTTTGGCCAACTTTAGAAAACCTAACAAGATATATGCAATTTTCCCATTATTAGCATTATTTACTTATTTGTAGAACAAGTGAATAATGCATATTAAGCATATATAGCTGATTTACCTTTTATGAGTTTTTAGATTTACCTTCTATGAGTTTTTATGTTGTTTGTGCAATATATTAGGTAACCGGCTTATTTGTCTAATTCTTTGTTTTTTTTAATCAATAAATTAGATAACCGGCTTATTTGTATAATTGGGTTTGTTTAGTTAGATGGAATGTAACACTGAAAGAATGTAATGAACATTGTAATTGAATCTATTATCTTGTTTGGTTGTTATGCCATGATAGAATGAACATTTTTACATGTTGTTTGATGTGTTATAATAAAATTGGATATAAATGAAATAAATGTTATATGACATAATATCATTCCATGTCGGAATCTAATAAAATAAAATTAGGAGTAGCCATAAAATGAAAATGGTGGTTACGAGTGTAATGGAATGAATCAAGTACTTAGTTATTTTATTCCAAAACTTAATAAAAACGCCAAATTCTAATTCCATTACGCTGACTTATTCTAGTACGACTTAGATTTCTACGTACCAAACACTACACAATCATTATTCGTATTTGTTTAGTAAACTTAGCGGTTTAAATCTATTGTTAAAGTTGATTAAATATAGACACAAATATATTGATCGCGCTATGATTTGTTCATCATCCTTTTATATCGTTCCTCAACCTTATTTTAGTTATAGTATGCTTTAAACATTCCTAATTATTCATCATTTTGAAAAATTGAGATTGCTTGATATGATGGTTGCAGCATCAACTTGTACATATATTTCTCTTTTTGCCACACACAAAATAATGGAGTAGAACTAAAAGGAAAAAAAATAAAATAAATAAATAATAATAACTAGTTATAACACATATATCAATTTTTTTATAACACTGACTTTTGTTATCCTTAAAATGATCAAGATTGTGTAATAAATCTTAGATTGTATAGTACATTTTTGTACGAGACAAATATGAACAAAGACGACCCAATAATGATGATGATGATGTGAGAAGATTATTCAATGTTGAATGAATGGTGGTATTTTATTGTTCACCCTTCTTGACTGTTCATTATCTCAAGACCATGATGGTGACAAAATTAAACATATTTGTATACATGAACTTGCTTTTTTATATGGAAATTGTTGAACATAGCTCTAAATGTTGCGTTTAAAGTATTTAAACATGAAATAATTGTTTGTAATTTTAATAAAAAACCATCTAATTTTTATATTACTTCTTTCAACCGACTTTATTTATAACCAGATGAACATATATTAAATACACTTGAAAAAAAAAAAAAAAAAAAAAAAAAAAGCCCACCGCGTGGGCTGGTGGTGGTGGCGCGAGGCACTAGCAGCCAAGTCATGGTATGGGTTGTCGCGCCAAAAGCTCGTGCCGAAGGCCATGGCTCAAGCCATCAGCTATTGTACCCGGACCTCTAAGCATTAGTATCACACAAGAACATTAGATACCCTAAATGCTATATTTTGCAAAACTCTATTTTTATATACACGTGTAACAAGCATATAAACACACGTGTACTATTTGAACAAGAAAAGCTATGTGATTTCATTCAAAAAGTAGCCTTTTTTGTTGAACAATGGCTGTTATACATGTGGCCTAATTAGTCGCTATCAAAGGAGGAAATAACTTATAGCAAAGTATCAATTGAAGTTTGTTTTGACAAAATTTTCATTGATTTTTTGAGTTAGACTATGTATACAAGAAATTTCATACGAAAAAACATGTAGTTAAGTTCGTATATAGACCAAATGAATCCTTAATTAATGAGTTACGAGCTAGACCCAGATACAAAACCACATGTAAAGATACAATTTTTTTCTTTCTTAAAACTTAAAATGTCTTTGTTAACCTCAAAGTAAAGATAGTTAATAAATTTGCCTTATCTTATATGTAGTCATAGTATAGTAACTTGTATTGTATCTACTTGTTTCTATTGTAAGCGTATGACTATAAATACCCCTCAAGTCTTCGCCTGAGGGGTATGTTGGTGTGTAATAATAACATTTTTCATTTTCGCTCCAAACACTACTCTCTCTACTCTTTTTCCCTCTAAATGGAAATGTATTTCGGTTGCTTGTTTAAGCAAAGACCTCCTCATTATGTGTTGAATTTTAATATCTTTTAGCATAATATTTGTATCAGATACATCACATGATTGATGGAGTGATACTTTTCAAACCAGCAATTAAAAATAAATAATAGGAAGATGCATCTATTTTTATGGATGCATTTAATATTAGTTCTTGTCAAAAAATTTGATTTTTACGGATAAACTTAGAACCTAATATGTTCAAATGCTTTCTATATGTTTAGGATAAGTTTCTATCGGTTTAAAATCATTATTAAACATCAAAAGTGGATATTTGATAGCATTCTTAGTAAAAGTGCTCGATTTTGAAACGATTCCATATTACACTTCATTAACTGAGTTATTCAAATATTTCGATTCTAGCATATCCTAAAATTTCGGACCACTAGCTTGTCCTTTATAATCGAGTTGTTCAAATAATTTGGTTTAGAAAAATCGTTTCTAAGTTCAAACGATTTGGTTCTAAGTCGAAATAGTTGAGTTCTAAGTTTTATTTCGGTTGTGGAACAATTTGGTTATAGGTTTTTAACCGAGATAATATGTAAGTTCAAACGAGATATTTTCATATGTTTCAACTGAAATATCAAACAACTCGGTTATAGGTTAAACAGAGATAATTTGTTTGAAACGCCCGTAATATTTTTTATATAATACTGAATACGCCGTATATGACTGAACCTTATATGTTTAGGATAAGTTTCTATCGGTTTAAAATCATTTATTAAACATCAAAAGTGGATATATGATAGCGCTTTCAGTAAAAGTGCTCGATTTTGAACGATTCCATATTTCGCTTCATTAACCCAGTTATTCAAATATTTCGATTTTGGCAGATCCTAAAATTTTGGTCCACTAGCTTGTCTTTTATAATCGAGTTGTTCAAATAATTTGGTTAAGAAAAATCGGTTATAAGTTCAAACAATTTGGTTCTAAGTCGAAACAGTTCAGTTCTAAGTTTTATTTCGATTGTGGAACAATTTGGTTATAGGTTTTTAATCGAGATACTTTGTAAGTTCAACCGAGATATTTTCATATGTTTCAACTCAAATATCAAACAACTCGGTTATAGGTTTAACAGAGATAATTTGTATAAAACACCCGTAATTTCTTTTTATATAACATTGAATATGCCGTATATGACTAAACCATATACGCCAAATACAGACATACGTCGTATTGGATCTGCCCTATACGCCATATGGACCTATAATACAGAAGAAAAAAAACTCAAACTCAAATCTAAACTAAACCAATTTCTAGAATCATGTTAACTTTAAAAATACATCTATTAACTTAACATGTAAATCATGTTCATAAGTTACGTAAACTAGAAGCGTAAATACTACAGGTGCGGCTGTTAACCCAAACACTCTTATTTTGACCCATTCTCAAATACTTGTTCAAAATATACACACTGATAGATTTAAAATGGTAAACCGAGTTGTTTTGAATTAAGATAAACCGTGTTGGGATATAAAAGACAAAGTACTGAAGAAAGTCAAAGTACTGAAGAAAGTCAAAGTACTGCTTAATGAAAGTCAAAGTACTGCTTGTATCAAAGTACTGCAAACGTAAAAGGACTGCTATGCAAATCATTTAAGGATCATTATGTAATTCTAGAATATTCTTAGATTAGAATTAGTATTACTTGTCGTACAAGGATTGTAATTGTAAACCGACTAGGGTACTTCTTATGCCTATAAAAGGACCTCTAGATTGGCATTAGATATACGCAACTTTAGAGAATATTAGAGATACGACTTACCTGCAAGTACGATATTAGAGTTATTAGGGTTGTTAGTGAATCTGTGTATCAAGCAGGTTCAAAGTTTTAATATAATCATTGAAGTTTAAAGTTATTCTTCTTAGCTTTATTGAAGTAGTTTCCGCATACTTAATAGAGTTACATCAGTGTTTCATTGTTAGTAATTTAGGATTTATCCAAGGTTGCTAAACCCTTACAAGCTACGTAGTTAGTTTGGTCAGAGTATATCGATCCAACAAGTGGTATCAGAGCTTGTGTAGAAACTCAGATTAAGAAGAAACCCTTAAAACCGATTTAACTACAAACCCTAAAAGATGTCGACTGAAGCTGCACCACCCCCATCCATCACCTCACTCAGAATTCCTATCATCAAGAAGGGAGAATATGATCTCTGGAGCATGAAGATGAGGCAGTACATTGCTATTATAGACCATGCACTGTGGAATGTGATTGTCAATGGTAATATCGTTCTTGAAGAACTTGTAGAAGTTCCTGGACAACCTAAACCAGCTAAGCCTACCTTGCCAGCAGCTACAGTAAGAAAGCAAGAAAAGGCTCTCAACATAATGTTGTCTGCTATTCCTGATGGTCACCTACTCAAGTTCCATGATGCTAAGGATGCAAAACAACTATGGGCTGCTCTCAAGACAAGATTTGGAGGTAATGATGCTTCCAAGAAGATGCATAGAAATCTATTGAAGCAACAGTTTGAAACATTCAATGTTGGTGAAAGAGAAGGTCTTGATGCTGCCTATGACAGATTCCAAAATCTTCTTAGTATGCTAGAGTTATACAAAGCAGAGGTATCTGTTGAAGATGCAAACCTGAAGTTCTTAAGAACTTTGCCATCCGTATGGCATGTGATTGCCACTATGATTAGAGGACAACCTGGTGGACTTTTATGATCTCTACAACCATTTAAAGGTGTATGAGCAAGAGATGCATGGCCAAACAAGTTCAAAATCTCACAGCATTGCTTTTGTGTCTTCTGAAAATAGAAGCAGTACTTCCACTAAAAGTACTGCTTATCCTGCTCAAAGTACTGTTGGTGATAAACAGCATATTTACACAACTATGCCTACCCCACCTCATCACCAACAAACACCATCAACTCTGATGAAGTTGTATGTTCATTCTTCGCTCAGCAAGCCACTTTACCTGTTACTTATGAAGAAGATTTGTCACAAATTGAAGAGGATACTCTAGAAGAAATTGACATAAGATGGCAAGTTGCCATGATCACTGCAAGGATCAAGAAGTTCATGAAGAAAACAGGAAGAGGCATTGACTTCAAACCCAAACAAGGTATAACGTTTGACAAATCCAAGATTGAATGCTTTAATTGTCAAAAGACTGGACATTTTGCAAGAGAATGCAAGTTTGCTAAATATCAGGCAAATAGAATGAGAAACCCAAGCTTGAACTAAAGGAAATTCCTATTACTGAATCAAAAGCTTTGGTTGCTCAAGAAAATCTATCAGAGGTTGACTGGAGTGCTGAATTTGATGATGAACTAGTAACCTACTCTATGGTTGCAATGGAAGAGTTTGATTGGAGCACAGCTTTTGATGAGGAACCAGGATTTGCTGCTTTAGAATCAAGAGATGGCCTTGGAAGCTTTGATTGGAGCATGGAAAGAGAAGAAGAACTTGTTCTGCTTGCTATGGTAGCTAATTCATCCACTATTTCTGAGGTATGTTCTAAGTGTAATGATTTTTATCAAAAATTTCTTAAAGATTATGTGACTGAAAGAGACAATTGTAGAAGGGCTAGGTCTGAGGTAGGTTATTTTCGAATAACTTTAGAGTCAATGGAAGCCAAAATAATCACTCATGAAAATAATGAAATGGCTTGGGCAGAAAAATATGAGCAACAAGATTATCAATTAAAATTGAGTGAATGGAAGTTAGGATGTAAGGTTTCTGAACTTGAAAAGATGACTAAAGAAAGGGATGAATTGTTAGAAAAATTTGATGCTTGGAAAGAATCTGGTCTTTCACATGTTAATTTTGTTGAAAAACAAAGAAGAGCACACATTATAACTGGCATAGGTTTTGGTATGGATTTTAGCAGTACAGAAGAAGACCCACCTAGTGATAAGGAACAACTTTATTCAAAGGAGATAACAACTAGTGATGGTGATCTCATTAGCTCAGAAGAAAACACATCTAGTAATGAGGAATCAATTAGTCAAACACCTCCTGAATTTAAGAAATACAAGGGTTATAATACAGTTCCTCTACCCACTGGTAGTTTTCAACCACTTAGGACAGATGTTTCTTGTTTTGGAGTAGACAATTTAGAGTTTACACTACAAGAAAAGTGGCTTTTTAGGACCCCCATAAGCGTCATAAAATGGTACTTTTAGGACCTTTCATTTAATAGGACCAAGGATGAAAGCGTTTCATGTAAGGCGGTTGTAATAGGTCCAAAGCGTCCTAACCCTTATGAAACCAATTTTATGGTCGTATTATATGTCTATGAACAACACAAATAGTGTCCTAATAAAACCATATTAGGACACTTTTACAATGTTTTAACATGTGATTACCTACTTT
Source organism: Chrysanthemum makinoi (assembly GCA_910596185.1). Classification (NCBI taxonomy): domain Eukaryota; kingdom Viridiplantae; phylum Streptophyta; class Magnoliopsida; order Asterales; family Asteraceae; genus Chrysanthemum; species Chrysanthemum makinoi. The sequence continues at coordinate 17,874,606 of OU343221.1, read as the reverse complement.
TAATCTTTTGAGACATATAAAAATGTCCTTAAAGTATTGTTGACGCTTATGATGTAACTTCATAGCTATTTTAGCAACCAAGAAAAGGGTACTAATAACTCAAATAAGATTATGATACCAATTTTATGGTCGAATTTTAGGTCTATAAACAACACAAATAACGTCCTAATAAAAACATATTAGGACACTTTTCCAATGTTCTAACATGTGGTAACCTACTTTTAATCTTTTGATACACATACAAGCGTCCTTTAATGTTAATTCTTAGGACGGTTATCATATACCATTATAGTTACTTTAACACCAAGAAAAGGGTCCTAATATCCCAAATACGATTATGAAACCAAAAATTTATGGTCGCATAGTATGTCTATGAACAACCAAATAACGTCCTAATAACAACATATTAGGACACTTTTACAATGTTGTAAAACGTTGTTACCTAATTTTAATCTTTTGATACACATACAAGCGTACTTAAAAGATAATTGTTAGGGCGCTTATCATATAACATTATAGCTATTTTAGCACCAAGAAAAGGGTTCTAATATCTCAAAGAAGATTATGAAACCAATTTTTGGTCGTATAAAAAGTCTATTAACAACCTAAATAACGTCCTAATAACAACATATTAGGACACTTTTACAATGTTAAGTTAATTGTTAGGACGGTTAATAAGTTTAATAGGACAATTTCAAAGTCCGGACAAGTCATATGATAGGATGCTATTTTCACCATGCACACTCTATTATTACGATATGAATAAAACATCAACTAAATATTAAATGAATAAAACGAAATTGTATTTCAAATTAGCAATTGTCATAACAAAATCACTAAACATAAATAAGGTAGACAGAATCTAACATAAAGTCTGTTAACATTAAACAATACATTAACGCAACAAGAAGCTTAGTCCGTGGTCATCATGCATCATCTCTCTCAATCCTCACGGACCACCTACAAATAAACACCCATGTATAAGCATTAAGCTCCATGTTAGTAAAATTATTGGTATCACAAGATTAACAAAGACATACAGAGATAAAGGGACAAGGCCATGCTATGGTTGCACCAACACAGTCTTCAATTGTGGCAAATAACCCATAGGGGCTCACCAACACTTCATCTCTTTTTGTTGGTACTTGAACGTTTACCACACACCATCCTCGTCCAATCTCTACAACCAACTATATCATTTGGATTCAAGCTCCTCACCCATCCTTTTGCTACAGTCTCGGTTGAGTTTAGAATGCTTTTAAGGACAACTTCATCCCCGACCTAAATTTCAGTTTTCAACAAACATTTATCAATTTATAGTCAAGACACATGTATTAGGTTAAACAGATGTAATACTGCAGGTATGGAGGCTGGGGTATACAAAGGAGGTCAAAAATTGATCAGTGTAATACTGCAGGTGTGGAGGCTGGTGTATACTAAATAAGTTACAAATAAGCTACAATAAGCTAAATAAGCTGTAACTACATGAGTTGTAACTAGATTAAGCTAAAAACTACTAGATAAGCTAAAGGAATAAGCTATAGACCAGAATAATCACTTGATCAAATATCAAGGCCAAACAGCCAAAACCAACAACCTTGCAGCCTTGTGGGTCCCACTAGGGTTGACAGGGATCCAAAGTGAGACTTGATATGAAAAGGTGACTTATTGAGGTTTCTAAAAGCTAGGACTAAAGGTTTGGGTCCTACAGATAAGCACTTGATGAGGGCTTGAACTTGGGTGGTCAACACTGATCACTCAGTGTATGGGTGGAATTGGACAAACAAAAAGCTATCTGCAGACCTATCTAATAAGCTCAAAAGTTTGAAATAAGCCCTGAACTTTATAGATGAGCTTATTGGCTTTCAAAAAAACAATAAGCTCACTGTGTGGCCCACTAATGAAGAAGCTAAGGCACATGGAAAGTTGGGGTTTTGAGTGATGCACTGGTGAGGGCAATGGTTAGCCCTGCAGGCCACTTTGAACTATCACCTAAGCCAGAGAAAAATCATAAAAATAAGCTAACTGTGGGATTCAAAAGCTTAGATGGGGAATTTCAACATGTAAAATCTCAAGACTTGAATCTCAACACAAAATTCACAAAAATTCTCCCAAGATCTGAGTTTGGGACTAACATACCATTTTGACTCTTTGATTTTGAACTTAAACTTTGACTTTAATGAAACTTGTTTGATCCGTATGCACTAATTATGACTATTTAAGCTATGATAACACTAATTTAAGATACATGAACAAGATTTAGACCAAGTGGGTGAGATTTGATCATCACATGTCCCAACAGTGGACTGTGAGAGTGAAGGTAATTTGATTTTGACTTTCTCTAGTTCACACATTGGTTTTATAGTTTTACTAGTTCTAATATCACCTAGAAGTCATAGTGTGCAGATAAACAAGTGAAAAGGCAACTACCACAATTGAAACAACACAGAACCAAACACCCCTTAATAACTGAGTTAACAAATTTAAAAGGCAAATGAGCAATCTAAATCATAATATTGATACATAAGCTTGTAGCCTAGGTTCATTAGCTATCAAAGATAAAATAAGCTATAACAACTAGAAAGGAACGATTTTATAGAAAACATACCCGTAAGCGTGGAGGTTCATTGGTACAACAGGAGAATTTGTGATGTAAGTGGTGGAACAATGGAACTATCCGTCGACCATTCTTCTCTGATCAACTGGGCTCGTAACTATTCATTTTCACTAGTAAGTTCTCCACATCTAGACTTCAATTCGTTGTTTTCTTTATGACATGCTAAACGACTTGGTATTACACCCCAAACAGCAGAAGCACGAACACCTAGACCATACATGCCTGCATCACCATTTCGATCTTTACCCATAACTGTAGAAAAATATCATCGGTCAGATTATCAATCGAACCCTCGGGCAGATTATCACTAAGTCGTTTCATATCATCATGCATTTTATATAAACATGAACAACATATAGTAAAAGCATGTATTACAAAAAAAAGCATATTGTGTTTAATTTATGCTATTAATACACTTTTGCAAACACAAAAGCATATTACTTCAATCGCTTTGCAGTGTCATCATTTTTGGTATTTCCATCTTTGGAGAAGCATCCACTAAAAAGATCCAATCAAGTTGGATCTCGTCCCAAATATTTCTGTATGAATAAAAAGAAAAGGAATATTAACAAGGATATCCACAGGATAAATTAACAATCCCACTTTCTCCATACACTTACCTTTAACTCTTCCCTTTTGCGAGCATAACTTTTTTACCGGTTCTTTGGATCATCTTCTTTTTGCCCGATTGCCTTGTTTTTTCACTTAAAATCTTGTAGCAGGAAAGTAAAATGTCATAATGGGAAATTAAGTAATGTTATTTAAAGTGGAAGAGTATTTCACACCTTAGTGTTTTCTTTATTCCAATACTTCACAAGCTTCTTCCATTGTTTTTTTTGCACTTGCTTTGGCCTAGATCTTATTTGTTGCTTAACTGACAAAGACGGATCATGGTAGTGTTCCTTAACTCTTGCCCCTCCAGTTCTTCACCTTCCGCCCAAATGATTGCAATATCCATTTTTCTCCAGCTTCCGGAATATCAAATTTTGTCTAAAAATGTAATAGCTCACATTAGAAAACAAATACTTTATTCATTAACATACAAATTTAACATTGTGTACCTTTAAGAGTTCAAGCAAAGCTTTTTTTTTTTGCGGCGTCAACTTTATTCCATGGTTTATAAATCGGACAATACTTTCCACTCCTTGAAAGTGTTCCCATGAAATGAGTCAGATGACTACTTTTGTCGTTATTAGGTTGTCCGTGTTCATTAACTAAAATAGGAATTCTATCCCCTTTTCTTGGGCCAAACTTTTGCCATAACGTGTTGGTCCTCTCTTTCTTTGCTTACAATCGAACTACAAAAAGTGAACATGATTTACAATAGAAGTATACATTTAAAATACTAAATAATTGAAATGGAGGCAATATATTAGGTTGTATTTTCTTGTTTTAATTTAAATTTATTATATATTCTTCTTATATGACACAATATATGATATATGATTTTTAAAACGATGCAATCAAGTAGACCATGTTAACCTGTTTCATTTCGAGCTTGTGTAACTACATGGTTTTCTTCATTTTCAGAATGCTCGCTTGAATCTCTTCTGAGTAGATCATCGCCGTCATTTGTTAAATCGTTCACATTCTCCAAATCATCCTCATTCTACAAATCATCCATGTCTTTATCTACATCATCTTTGAAGTAGTTGTTGTTCAATATCTTTATTCATAGGTATGTCTTCGATATCATCATTTTCAACATCATAAAGGTCTTCATTGTTATCTATATTAAAAAAAACAAAAAAAAAACAAAAAAACAAAAAAAAAACAAGTAAGCACCGAAACAGTTAACTGAATATACACTTAATAGTAATTTAATATCATATATATAGTATTTGAAATTTATGTATAGTTACCATCAGATCTCAAGTCACGCTCCCCGTGGTCATGATCGGGTCAATTGCAACTAAGTTTCTCCCAGTTGCAGTTAATCTCCTCTGTTGAAGAAATTTGGTTGATCATTTCTCGTTTGGACTTGGTCGGACTCCGTACCTACTACGTATTGCCCCCTGTATCAATCTGTTGTCCCTTTGGATTGAGATTCTGAAGATGTTAGCCCACTGGAGACATTCGGAGCACTCATTCGTTTTTGTGCTAAATTTTTATATCTAGTCATGGACTGTGGAGCAATGTACTTTCGATTCTTGTTCATGCAAGTAGAATTGCTAGAAAACAAACATAAAGAAAATATAGTAGCCAAATTTATTATTCGTACCTTTTTATTTGTTTGTGTAGCCGCTTCTTCTAGGTTATCTTCCTCAGCATTAAGATGGAAGTCTGAACCAGACATATAACGCATCTTTTCACTGGTATCCGTTGGTTTCTTTTTCTTTTTCTTTGTTTTGTCACTCTCTACTGACTTGTCAAAAAAGACTTAGCAAGATTTTTCACTCCCAAGCTTGTAATCTCTGTTGTTTTTCTTGAATCCTTGTCCTTCTGGACATTTCATAATCATTCGTATTTTGTGGTGATTTGCGGCATCTGTTATTTTCCATAACTGGTGCACAAAACAAATAAAATTATTATAAGATTGCAAAGAACAATAGTCTTTTGAGAACAACAAAACTGAAATCAAATCACTATTTGTTACATGTTACATAATGAAATACATTATCTACAAACAAAAATAGCGCAAATCCTTCGTTACATGTCACAGAATGAAATACATTAGCTAGAAACGAGATATCAAATCACTGTCACTATCACTACCCAAATCCTTTGACCCAACTTTATACAGGTATACCAACATTCATTTAAATTAAACAGAGCAACTTAAATACAACTTGTACCACATCACAAATAAGCAGCACTTATGATCACATATAAGACTCATCACAAGAGGTCAACCAAACACATACCCGAACCCACCATTTCCCACACTAACAATGTATAACAATAACAATGTATAACAATGATAGTACCAATAATAATAACAATAACAATAACAATAACAATAACAATAACAATAACAATAACAATAACAATAATAATAATAACAAGAGAGGTTTGCATTACCTGTTGAGTCAGATCTTCATTCAAAAGTGAAAACCCACGATCCTTGTTTTGCTGCCCACATACAACCCTAAACCAAAATTAATAATAATAATAATAATAATAATAAGAACAATAATAATAACAAGAGAGGTTTGCATTACCTGTTGAGTCAGATCTTCATTCAAAAGTGAAAACCCACGATCCTTGTTTTGCTGCCCACATACAACCCTAAACCAAAATTGAGATTTTAACCGTCTGTGAAAAACGATTTCCATTAATAAAATCGAATCAAATACTTGATTTCTGAAAAGATATGCTTGATTTTTCAAGTGCCAAAGTTATTTATGAATCTGAATTTTCCCCAAAAATTTTAAGCGGTTTATGTGACGTGGGTGTGTAAGTTTTTCCCTAATTTTTAGATTATAATTAGATTTATAATTAAATTAACTAATAGTAGTATATAGTATATGAAATGTATTATATTATTGTATATATATAATATATAAGTATTTTATTGTATGTGAAACTAAAATTGAAGTAGATTTGGCATTAGTTTTCCGACTTCCGGGTCAAACAACAATATCAATGTGATGTAGTATCAGCTTGTTGTATCTACTTCCCGAAATGGAGCGGCTCCAGATAGTTCATTTCTTTTACGCGGGCGTTATTTAAAATGTTGCTATTTTTAAAGACGGGATTTATCCTACGTGGTCTACGTTTGTTAAAGCGTATTCGCATCTAGTTGACGAAGATAAAGTGAGATGCAGGACAGTAAACCACACTAGAGTCATATATGCCATTGGTGCATCAATGAGACGGACATGCATGGAACCCTATGAATAATGAAATGGCTCGGGGTGAAATGGGAGTCGATATCATATCATAATCAGAGTGTCATATCAAAAGGTTCATATCCAATGTTGCAAAAATCGTGAATCAGTAGTCTGGCGGTCGACCACCTTGTAGCTTGTAATCGGTCTGGCGGGATGAATCGGGTAGGGTATAATTTGATGTATAATTACCCGGTCGTTGCTCGGTTATTAAATATAAGCCCGTTGGTTGGTGGGTGTTGCTTTGGATTAGGATTGATTTGGTAAACGATTAAAGTTTATGAAATAATAACTTTGAAAAAGCTAATATGAATAACTCTCACGGATGCGTCGTTCATTTATATCGTCAAGAGTTTTTACGTAAGTCGACTTCCCATGACGTCACATTCCGGGATGCTTTGTAGCATATATTCTACACATATTGAACGGAGGAATTGTCCTAGGCATTTGCGAGGCCAATATAGGCGAGGTGATCATAAAGTGCCGACTATTATGATTGAATGTATTGCTTGCATGAAGTCGAGATAGGACAGAATCCAACACGAGCCCGAAACATAACATATCATATCATATAACGATAATCCACTAATGTAGATAACAGATATAGGATGCATCCATACTCCCCAGCAGATAACATAGTGGCCAAACATATACTTGAGCTCATAACATGTAACATATAAGGGATGGTGTGGAACGTCACTCAAACACACTAGAGTCATAACAACTGGGTCATATCAAATGGTTCAGAAAAGCATATCAAAGGTTCATAATAAAAGTTTCATAGCAAAGATTCGTCATTAAGGTTCATAGTAAAAAGAATCATATGAAGATTCGTCATTAAGGTTCATCAAGGTCGACAACAGGGCAATATCACCGGTTCATAAGACCCAAGTGTACTATCGGGTTGTTCGGTTAGTTTGGTTTCATTCAATTTGAAAATAATAATCATGAATATTTTAAAAATAATATTCAAATTATAACCATTTATAAAGATGGGCGTGATCTTTTTGAAATTCACGGGTTGAAAAGGTTAAACGGGTTTTGGGTTGACCCAGTCAACCCTTTTTGATACAAAAGTTGCCACATTAAGAAAAAAGCTTAAACGGGTTGTCAGGCGGACCCAATTAATTTATTCACAACCCGAACCTACCCTGATTAATAGCGGTTACATGGGTCGACCCAAACCCGAACCGAAATATATTTATACTCAACACGAGTTATAGGGTTCAGGTCGCTGTTGCATCAGCTGCCCTTGTGTGTTTTTGGCTTTTTAAATTTTGCTTATTAGCTTATTTTAGGTTTGCTTACTAGATTAGACTGCTTATTTAGGTTTCCCTTAGCTCCCCTTAGCTTATTTCATCCATATGTAGCTTATTAACAAATTATTATAGCTTTTCAGTTTTCAAAATTTTTCTTAGTTTTTATTCATAACTGCTTTTAAATTCAGCTTATAACTTGCTTATTCTTAGTTTTCAAAAAAGTTTCTTTTATAAAAGTTTCTTATTTTTATTAGCTTATTAAGTTTGCAAAAAGAAAAATACAAAAAGCTGAGGCTGGGATTCGAACCCCAGACCTCAGCCCTTACCAAGCACACAGCACACAGATTGCCAATTCCACGCTGGCAATCCTCACCTTTTTTGCGCCAAAAAGCAATTTAAGGGCTGAGATGATGATAGAGTAATTAAATGGCTGGGATTTGTTTAAAGAAGCACACAAGTTGATTTGGGACTGCTATACCTCATAGAAGAAGCACAATTGAAGAGAAGCCAATTTGTTATCTTTCTAGTATAAATAGCAACTCTTATAAGCCTTCATGGCAAGTAGTTCTTAGTTAGTTTTCTAAATTTAACATTGTAATCTGTTTTTCTTAAAGTTAATATAAGTCTCAGTTTTTATTCCAAGCCCTGTAATTTTCTTTTCAGTTTTAATAAGAATACAAAATTTTTAGCAAAAATCTTGTTCAAGCTTATGTTTTCAAGCTTATGTAAAAATTACTTTTGCAATTTTATAATTTTTTTACCTTTTATAAGTTTTCACCTTTTAGCAAAATTTTTTATAAATTAGTTTATCTAGCTTTGAAGTAATAATTACTTTTGCAAGCTTATGTAAAATTTACTTTTGCAATTTTGACTTTTAATTTCTAATTTTTAGATATAAATTAGTTTATCTAGCTTTGAAGTAATAATTAGGCAATTAATTAAGAAATAGCTTAAAAATAAATTGTAAAAGTATTTCTAATTTTAAGATCCAAATCCACATCATTCCACCATCCAAAATTGCCAACAAGAATCACCACCATCATCAAGACCAGGTAATACCTCATAAATGAAACCCTAATCATTTTTGCTAAATTTTTATGAAACAACATATGTGGTTAATTGAATTAGGCTCCCTTTCTTTTTGTTGAAATTATATGTGGTTTTCTATGGTTAATTGAATTAGGTTTAAGATGGATACGAGTTGGATGTCTTTACCTAGATTTACCATTGAATATAAAAAAGGTCTTGACGACTTTCTTGATCATATATTCTATAATGAGGGTAAAAATGGACAGATTTCATGTCCATGTATTGATTGTGGTAATCAGATATGGGTAGATCGGACGGAGGCTACAACACATCTGTTATGTTTCGGGTTTATGAAAGGTTATACAATTCCACCTTTCAGTTCCAAATCAAGTGATGATCCAATGTTGGATGCTGAAGATGACACGCAAGGGTTGGTGAATGATGCCTTCCATCAGTTTGGTGATGACACACTAACCGATGACAATGAGGGAAGCCTTCCCCGATGCTTCTATACCAAAGTCATTGTATGAACTAAGGAAGATAATTCGAGAGTTGGGACTTAGTTATGATAAAATTGATGCATGTCCTAATGATTGTATCTTGTACGGAAAGAAAACATTAATAAAACAGAATGTGATATATGCCATACGTCAAGGTATAAAGCAAGTGAAGATGATTGTGCAGATGAGTCAACCACAGTTGATACACGTAAGAAGATTGGAGCAAAGGTGTGTTGCGTCATTTTCCGTCTACCACGATTGCAAATGTTATTTATGTCATCTAAAACAGCCGCCTCCATGAGATGGCATGAAGAGAGTCGCACGAAGATGGTTACTTGAGACATCCTGCAGATTCCCCGGCATGGAAAGCATTTGATTTTAAGTATGATAAGTTTGCCAAAGAATTCTCGTAATGTCAGCTTGGTTTAGCGAGTGATGGGTTTTACCCTTTTGGAACAATGATTGTTTCTCATAGTACATGGCCTGTTGTTTTGACGCCATATAATCTACCTCCTTGGATGTGCATGCAGAAACCTTATTTCTTTCTAACGTTATTATAGGCCCATCTGCCCTGGGAATATATAGATGTCTATATGGAACCGTTAGTTGTTGAGCTAAAGGAGTTGTGGGATCGTAAAGGAGTAGACACTTATGATGCATCAACAAAAAGTAACTTTCGTATGCGTGCTTGTTTGTTATGGACGATCAGTGACTTTCCTGCTTATGCAAATTTATCCGGATGGAGCACAAAAGGTAAACTTGCATGTCCTAACTGCCATAAACATACAAAATCAACACGCTTGAGTCATGGCAAAAAACAATGTTTTATGGGACATCGTCGATATTTGCCTACTGATCATGATTTTAGAAGAGATACAAACTCTTTTGATGGCACAGAAGAACTAGACAGGCAACCCCGTGGCTTAAGAGGACAAGAAGTACTTGATGAGTTAGATGGTTTTGAAGTTAAATTTGGAAAACTTGTGAAGAGCCCACAAATTACCTTTTTAATTGGAAGAGAAAAGTATTTTTTTGGAGTTACCGTACTGGAAAGATAACTTGCTACGCCATAATCTAGATGTAATGCATATTGAGAAGAATGTTTGTGACAGTGTCCTTGGAACGCTAATGAATCTAGATGGGAAGACCAAAGATCATATAAAAGCACACCTAGATTTACAAGAAATGGGCATTAGACCTGAACTTCATCCTATAGTTCAAGATAAAAACAAAGTTTATTTGCCACCTGCTTGTTTCTCAATGGATAAAAAAGAGAAAGATATTTTTTGTCGTGTGCTTAAGAAGGTGAAAGTTCCAGATGGTTATGCAGCTAATATATCAAGATGCGTAGAGTTAAAACCTCCAAAACTATTTGGACTTAAAAGTCATGATTGCCATATTTTGATGCGGCAGTTGCTTCCCATTGCCTTGCGAAATGTAGTTGCATTTGAAGTTGATTGAATTTCTGTAAACTGTTTCTTGAATGAATGAATGAACAATTTGACTTCAATTTCTTCTCTATGTACTCTTACTTCAGTAGAATCAACTTGTTTACTTCAGCACTTTAGTTTCAGCAGAAACAAGCTTCAAAGCTTACTTGACCATTTATAAAAGAATCACACTTGATGAATCTTGGACTTGAACATGGAAAAGACAAACTGCACTTGAAATAGATAAACTGCAACACAAACACAAATACACACCAAAACAGAACGAGACAAACAAACTAAAGAATTATTAGCAAGTTGTGAAACATGTCGTATCCCTTGTGGATACCTTCTTCTTCAGAGATTGAACTCTTGGAAGTGTTGTCTCAGCATGGACTTCCTCATTCCTG